>CM052722.1:5785782-5804811 GCA_028551405.1 Uromys caudimaculatus
TGTCCCGGAGCTGGAGTCACAAGTGGCTGTAAGGCTGTCCCCATGAGTGGCTCTGATGGGAATATAAGTGGGGAAGATGCAAACAGAGCTTTTCTTTTGTTTCTTTCTTATTGGGGGGAGGTGTTCCCTCGGAACCAGAGCCAAGAGATGGCTGTGAGCAGCCATGTGTGTGCTGGGAACCAAACCAGGCTCCTCTGCAAAAGCAGGTGGCCTTAACTGGTGAGCCATTTCTTCAGCCTCCTGAGGTGCTTATCTTAAAAGAAAAATGTTACATTTAATGTCTTCTGTGGGCATGAATGGGTACCATAGCACCCAGGCAGAAGTCAGAGGAAAATCTGTGGAAACCTGTCCTCTCCTTCCACCATAGGGGCTGAAGGGATTGAACCCAGGTCATTGGGCTTGGTGGCAAATGCCCACTGAGTCATCTTGCTGGCCTGAGAGTCATTGTTGACATTAGTAGTGGTTATGAAGATATTCAGCTTATAATAATTCATGTAGTCATGCATTTGTTTTGCTGTGTCTGTTTAATTTGGGTTTTGGCTTTTAGTTTCATCAAACCTTCCTTCACAACCCACAAAGACTTTCTCTTAATGTTTTCAGCACTCAGAAAACCTTGATTCTATTTGGTTGGTTTGTTTGTCCAGAGAGGGTTTTCTCTGTGCAGCAATAGCTGTTCTAGAACGAACGATCTCTCTCTCTCTCTCTCTCTCTCTCTCTCTCTCTCTCTCTCTCTCTCTCTCTCTCTCGAGCAATCTGGCCTTGAACTTGGAGATCCACCTGCCTCTGCCTCCAGAGTGCTGGGATTAAAAAGCCATGCACCACCACCAGCTGGCAGATAGGGCTCTTCAAATGTCCAGTTATCTTGCTTCTGTTGCAGCTACACAGTTCATGGGGATGTTTTCTAGATGTCTGTCATATGTTTTGGCTATCTAATCAGTTCTGATTTTATAGGCTAGTTTGTTCACTGCAAATCATTCTTTCCCCCATAGATTCCAAGATATGTTGGGGTTTGTTGGTGGGGTTGCTTTGAAAGCTTTTTGGGGTAAGGAACATAGAGATTGTGGTTCATACTGTACAGCATTCGCTCCCATGGAACTCACTCTGCAGCCCAAGCTAGCCTAAAGCTCTTGGCATTCGTCCTGTTTCAACCTCCCAAGTACTGAGATTGTAGGTACATACACTACTCTGTCCAGCTAAAATCCAAGGTCTGGGGTGAGGGTTGTAGCTCAGTAGCTGATGCTGGTCTAGCATGCACATTGTCCTGGGTTCAACCATCAGAAGGGTGCCATGCCACACACCTGTAATCCCAGCAGTTGAAAGGTAGAGGCACAAAGATCAAAGTTCAAAGCCAATCTTGGCTATATAGCCTGTTTGAGGCTAGCCTGGGATACATGAGACCATGTCTTAAATGAATAAATAAATAAATACATAAGTACATAAATACAAAAGTACACAAATATATAAATATATAAATTATTTATGTATTTATTTATATACATTTTATTTAAAACATAATTAGATTACTTTCTCACTTCCCATTCCTCCCTCCAAACCATCCCTGCGACTCCTTCCATGTTTCTCCACTTCCAGTTTGATAGTCTTTTCTTCCCCAATTAAAATGGTGTGGGTGTGTGTGCGCGCGCGCGCACCCACACACAAATATAGAAGTACAGTGTGCTGAGTCTGTTTTTGTTGTGTACGTATATGGTTTCAGACCTGGCCACTTTGTATCAGACAATCAATTAAGAGGTTCATCCCTGGGAGAAACTAACTCTCCTGTCTCATTTGCCATCAGTTGCCTGTAATTCCCTGTTCCCATGACATTTTCCTCTTCTCTGTTACCATGTCTATTGATACTGCCTTTGTTCAGATCTTGTTTATACAGCCATTTCTAGGAGAGGCCATTTCACAGCACAATTTTGGCATCCTGGCCTGTAGACTTTATCCTTTCCTCCTGAAGTTCTCTGAGCCACAGATGCAGGAGCCATCATATAAATGTATCCATTGAGGCTGGGCTCCCCATACTCTCATTGAACTCCCCATTGTGTCCAGCTGAAGTTTCCTGTGATGGACTTCATTTTGCTATAAGGAGAAGCTTCTTTGATGAGGGGTGGTAGCTATACTTCTCTGTTGGTATAAGGATAAGATTTAAAATGTAGTTAGGAATTATACTGGTCTAGCAAAGCAATGGTAGTAGATGTGCTTCTAAGATTCCTAACTTCACTGGGTAGTGGTGCACACCTTTAATTCAAGCACTTGGGAGGCAGACACAAGTGGATGTCTGTGAGTTTTAGGCCAGCCTGGTCTACAGAGTGAGTTTCAGGACAGCCAGGACTACACAGAGAAACCTTGTCTTGAAAAACAAAAGCAAAAACAAAAAACCGAAAGATTTTCAGTACTGTGTCCCCCCAACCCCTAGCTCCATTGTCCGGCCACCATTCTGCCCACCTTCACCAGGCCTGCTGCACCAGAAACATCCAGGTTAGATCTTCACTCCACCCCACTCCCGATCCTCACCCAATCCCCTGTCCACCCAGCTCCTTTGTCCAGCCACAGATCTGCCAGGGCTGATACACCAGGAACAGCCAGGTTAGATTCCTTCCCATCCCAATCTTTTGGCCACCAAATTCCCTGGAGGCATGCCTAGCTGCCCTGAGACATGCACTGTCACCTGAGTACCATTGTCCAGCTCAAGGCTGCTACCCAAGGACTGCTACACTGGAAACATCCAGGTTAGGCCCCCTTACTGAGATCTGCTACACCAGGTCCATCCAGGGACAACCAGATGGCTAAAGGCCAGTGAAAGAACACAGTCAACAAGAGCTATAGCACTATGGCAAAGATGTATTCAGCAAGCCCTGTTTATCCTAACACAATGGAAACACAGGAAAATGATCTTAAAGCCAATCTTATAAAGATGATAGAGGTTGTTAAAGAGGAAATGAATTAATCCCTTAAAGTAACACAGGAAAAATACAACTAAACAGGTGAAGGAAATGAATAAAACTGCTCAAGACCTGAAAATGGAAATGGAAGCAATAAAGAAAACCGAAAGGGAGGGAATCCTGGAGATGGAAAACCTAAGTAAGAGAACAGGAACTACAGACACAAGCATCACCAACAGAATACAGGAGATGGAAGAGAGAATCTCAGGCATAGAAGATATAATGGAAGAAATTGATAAATAGGTTGTACTGGCTGGTTTTGTGTCAACTTGACACAAGCTGGAGTTATCACAGAGAAAGGAGCTTCAGTTGAGAAAATGCCTCCATGAGATCCAGCTGTAAGGCATTTTCTCAATTAGAGATCAAGGGGGGAGGGCCCCTTGTGAGTGGTACCATCCTGGGCTGGTAGTCTTGGGTCATATAAGAGAGCAATCTGAGCAAGCCAGGGGAAGCAAGCCAGTAAGAAACATCCCTCCATGGCCTCTGCATCAGCTCCTGCTTCCTGACCTGCTTGAGTTCCAGTCCTGACTTCCTTTGGTGATGAACAGCAACGTGGAAGTGTAAGCTGAATAAACCCTTTCCTCCCCAACTTGTTTCTTGGTCATGATGTTTGTGCAGGAATAGAAACCCTGACTAAGACATAGGTCAAAGAAGATGTTAAATCTAAAAATTTTCTGACATAAAACATTCAAAAAATATGGGACATTATGAAAAGACCTAACCTAAGAATATAGAAATAGAAGATGAAGAGTCCCAGTTCCAAGGCCCAAGAAAATTCCCCCAACCTAAAGAAAGAGATGCCTATAAACATTCAAGAAGCTTACAGAATACCAATTAGATTGGACAAGAAAATCCTCCTGCCACAAAATAATTAAAGTGATAAATCTGCAGAAATAGAAAATAATATTAAAAGCTGCAAGGTAAAAAGGCAGACCTATCAGAATTACACCCAACTTCTCAACAGAGATTCTAAAAGCTAGAAAGGCCTGAACATGCCTTACAGCCTCTTAAAAACCACAGATGCCAACCTTGACTACTATACCCAGCAAAATTCTCAATCACCATAGATGGAGGAAACAAGATATTTCGAGACAAATCCAAAGTCAAGCAATATCTATCTACAAATCCAGCCCAACCTAAAATACTAGAAGAAAAACTCCAACCCAGGAAGGATAACTACATCCAAAAAAATACAAGATATAAGTAATTCCATACCAGCAAAAACAAGGGAAACACACACACAACACCAACTTCAAAATAACAGGAATTAACAATCATTGGTCATCAATATCTCTCAAC
The DNA here is from genome assembly GCA_028551405.1 of Uromys caudimaculatus. NCBI lineage: Eukaryota > Metazoa > Chordata > Mammalia > Rodentia > Muridae > Uromys > Uromys caudimaculatus. Next base: position 5,790,027 of record CM052722.1, read on the forward strand.
ATCAATGGACTCCATTCCCCAATTAAAAGACACAAGCTAACAGTATGGATGTGAAAACAGGATCCATCACTCTGCTGCATACAAGAAACACACCTTAGCAACAAAGATAGACATTGCCTCAGAGTAAAGGGCTGGAAAATGGTTTTCCATGCAAGGGGAACACTTTTCCATTGCTGGTGGGAGTGCAAACTTATACAACCACTTTGGAAATCAGTTTGTGATTTCTCAAAAAAAAAAAAAAAAAAAAAAAAAAGGAATAATTCTACCCCAGGACCTAGCTATACCACTCCTGGGCATATATCCTAAAGATGCTCCACCATCCCACAGGGACACTTGCTCAACTATGTTCATAGAAGCTTTATTCATAATAACAAAAAACTGGAAACAGCCTAGAAATCCTTTAGCTGAAGAATGAATAAAGAAAATGTGGTACATCTACATAATGAAATATTTACTATTCAGCTATTTAAAACAATGACATCATGAAATTTTCAGGCAAATGAATGGAACTTGAGAATATCATCCCAAGTGAGGTAACCCAGACCCAGAAAATCATGTATGGTATGTACTAACATAGAAGTGGACATTAGCCATAGAGTGAAGGATATCCATGCTGCAATCCACAGACCCAAAGAAACGGGGGTAATAAGGAGGGCCCAAGACAAAATGTGTGAAGCTCAATTAGAAGGGGAAACAAATAGTCATTGGAGGTGGAGGGAGGGAACTGGGTGGGAGATGGGATGAGGAGGGGAAGGGGGATGGCTCTCAGGTGTGAGGAGGGTGAGCAAGAAAGGGCTGTGAGTGAGAATAAAAAAATTGTTGGGGGCATCTCTGGGAATAGCTGGAGGCCTTGGACAGGGAAGGATACTGTGAGTCTATGGGGGTAATCTAGCTGAAATTCCTTACCAGAGGGTATATGGAGACTGAAGTGACCACCTCCTGTAGCCAGGCAGGACTCCCAGAGGACAAAGGGGGACATCAATCCACCCACAAAACCTTCATCTCAAAATTTTTCTTGCCTACAAAATGTGCAGGGATAAAGATGGAGCAGAGATTGAAAGAATGGCCAACCAATCACTGCCCGAACTTGAGACCCACCCCATGGGCAAGCACCAATCCTGACACTATTAATGACACCCTGCTATGCTTGCAGACACGAGCCTAGCATACCTGTCTCCTGAGAGACTTCATCCAGCAGTGGGTGGAGGCAGATGCAGAGACCCACAGCCAAACATCAGGTGGAGCTCAGGGAGCCTTGTGGAAGAGTGGGGGAAAGAAGTGAGCAAGCCAGAGGGGTGAAGGACACCACAGGAAGACCACAGAGTCAACTAACCTGGGTCCATATGAATTCATAGAGCCTGGGCCACCAACCAGGGAGCATGTGTGGGCTGAACCTAAACCTCCTACACAAACATAGCATATGTGCAGCTTGTTCTTCATGTGAGTCCCCTAATTAAATTAAATACAATTATTTATATTTATTTATATTCATTATTTTATTATATTTATGTAAATAAATTAAATTTAAATACAATTAAAGTAGGGGCTGTCTCAGATTCTGTTGCCTGCTTTTGGGTCCCTTCCCCATAGCTGGGCTGCCTTGTCTGGCATCAGTGGGAGAGAATACACTTATCCTGCTTCGACTTGATGTACCAGGGTGGGTTGACACCCATAGGAGGCCTCCCCTTCTCTGAGAAAAAGGGGATAGGGAAGTAGGGGAGGGGATATGAGGGTGGGACTGGGAAGAAAGGAGGGAGCTGCAATCAGGCTCTAAATAAACAAATAAGTTACTGAGGAAAAAAATATTTATAACCTCACTAGCCCTAGGAGACTGCCTAAGTTTCTAAAACCATACATCATTTCCTTCCTGTCGAGGGGACTTCAGTCCAATCAGACAACCCTTGGTTCCCACTAATATGTGACTGTCACTTACTGCATTTTTACAAACATCCTGCCATACTGGTAATTGTAGTTCATAGGCGTTACTGCTAGGTAGGACTATTAATTGCTTCCATCCTTGGGCAACATGCATAGTATTTTCTTGTACTGTGGAAGATAGACCACAGGAAGGAGGCTTTCAGGTTAGATCCAGCTTGAATAATCTGAGTCCGGTGTCCTGAGTATGTATGAGGTATCTTCAGCAATAGGGGCTTAACTTCAACCTCTTGAGAGGCAAACAAGCACAACAGTCTATATTGTTTTGGGAGTCACTTCGACTACCATGATCAACCATTCCAAAGGAGATTTCTCATGCCTAGGGTTCTTGTTAGTCTATTGTTCTCATGGGAAGGATTAGCCCTAGTGACTACTTCCTTTAACATGTACGTTCATATGCTTGTATGTATTGTGTATGATTTTAGGTAAATACAAGATAAGACTGAGGTATATCAAACAGACTTGCTGTCATTTTCCCCATCCCTCTTTCTCCCATATTGACCTTCCTCTCTCCTATTCGGGTAGAGCCCCCCACCCATTTTTCCATTTCCCACTTCATATCATATCATTTGCTATTCCTCTCTTGAGCCCCCTCCCTCCACAGTCCCTTTAGTCTTTCCTGGTTTCTGTGATCACACTCTATCTTAGTTAGGGTTTTACTGCTGTGAACAGACACCATGACCAAGGCAACTCTTATAAAAGAGAACATTTAATTGGGGCTGGCTTACAGGTTCAGAGTTCAGTCCATTATCACCAAGGCAGGAACATGGCAGCATCCAGGCAGGCATGGTGCAGGAGGAGCTGAGAGTTCTACATCTTCATCTGAAGGCTGCTAGCAGAATACGGCTTCCAGGCAGCTAGGATTAGGGTCTTAAAGCCACAGTGACACACCTTCTCCAACAAGACCACACCTACTCCTACAGGGCCAAACCCTATAACAGTGTCACACCCTAGGCTGAGCATATACAATCATCACACACTCCAAGTTATGTATTCCTGTCTAAAACTACGGCGCTAAGACCCATAGCTGAGAAAGAATATGAGGCATTTGTCTTTCTGGCTCTAGGATACATCACTGGCTATAAATCTTTTCGAATTTCCTCTATTTACCTGCAAATTTGTTTCATTTTCCTTTATAGCTGAATATTATTCCATAGTGTATATGTACCATATTTTCATTTCCCATTTATCTGTTGAAGGATATTTAGGTTGTCTCCATTTCACAGTTATTGTGACTAGAGCATCCATGAACATGGCTGAGCAAGTATCTGTGGAGCAGGATGTTGGGTCCTTTGGGTACATGCAAAAGAGTGAAATGGCTGGGTCATATTTTTCCCCAAGACATGGTTTCTCTGTGTGCCTTGGCTATCCTGGAACTCACTCCATAGAGCAGGCTGACCTTGAACTCAGGTCTGTCTGCCTCTGCCTCTGGAGTGCTGGGATTAAAGGTGTGCATGGCTGTGTCTTATGGTAGACTTTGGTGGGGGGTTGTTTTGTTTTGTTTTGTTTTGTTTTGTTTTGTTTTGTTTTGTTTTGTTTTTGAGGATTCTCCACACTGACTTCCAGAGTGGCTGCACCAATTTGCACTGCAACCAAGAGAGAATGGGAGCTCCCATTTCCCCACGGCCTCCCCTGCATCTGTTGTCAGTTGTTTTATTGAGCTTTGCCGCTCTGACTGGGGCAATATGAAATCTTAACATTGTTTGATTTATATTTCCTGATTGCTAGGGATGATGAACGTTTTTAAGACATTTCTTAGACACTTTTATTTTTTTCTCTGTTTAGACCCCTAGCCCATTTTTAAAATTGGGTCATTTGTTTCCTTGACTCTTTGGTTTTGTTCGTTTGAGTTCCGGATATTAATCATCTGTCAGATGTGTAGCTGGCAAAGATTCTCTTCCATTCTTCTTCACTATATTGATTGTTTCCATAGTTGTACAGAAACTTGATGAACCATATTTGTTTTAATTTTGTTTTGTTGGTCTTTTTATGGTTTATTTCTTTTATTTTATGTGTATGCCTATGTGTTGGTCTGTGCACCGTGTATATGCCTGGTGCTTGAGAAGGCTAGAAAAGGGTGTGAAATTCCCCCAAGAACTGGGGTTTCATGTGGTTGTGAACTGCCATGAAAGTGTTGAATAGCTGAATCCCCGTCCTCTAGAGGAGCACTCAGTTCTCTTAAAGCACTGACCCTCCTCTCCAGCTTTAGTTTGGGGTTTGATACAGGATCTGCCTATGTAGCTCTGGCCAGCTTGGACTCTCTATGTAGAGCAGGCTGGCCTTGAACATTCAGCATTCCTCCTGCCTCCTGAGTGCTGTGATTACAAACCTCAACACTGTGCCTCACTGATGAGCTACATTTGAATGAACCAAACCATTAAGTACTTTTGAGATTGGATGTCTAGAGGGGAAAAAATCTCAATTATTCATAAAGCCAAGCTTCTATTCAGCAGAAAAAAAAAATCTGTACATATACCACATTCAGGTCAGAGTGCCTGTGGGCCAGAAGCCAGGGAGAGCAAGGCAAGAATAGCAGTGAGTATTTCTAGAGCCTTTGCTTAGAGCATTATCACCTTCTTGAGGTATAGTGGCTGACACGCAGGTGTTGAAGTTAGGTCTTTGTTATCTATTGTAATATTAAGTATGGGCCCCTAAGACTCCATTGTCTAGAGATGAGAGAGTCTTGGCCTTAAGTTATTTTTCATTGGTAATAAGATGTCAATAGTCAATAGTTGGGTAGAAGAGACATAGGTGGGGTTTAGTTTTTGGGGGGTTGGGGGTTGGAGGGGACCATGAGGAGGAAGGAGAAGCCACTATGGATTAGGAGTAAAGAAAACATGTCCCTGGAGGCTGGCCAATTAGAATTAAGAACAGCCCAAATAAAACATAATGACAGGACTACCGATATAAAAATAGATTTTTAACAACATAGAGGGTAGGCAACTGCCCCGCTTTTATACTGTTTAAGACTTATTATAAATATAAAGACTGTACACCAGCAGTTCAGTTCAGTAGTGCTGGGATAGCAAACACAAATCAGCAGCAATGGCACTACCTAGCAGAGACAGCCAGGCCTCAGTGGGATTGGCATGAGTCAGGGGAAGTGACCAGGAACAGCATGAGAAGTTCTTTGCTGTGCCTCTTTCAACAGAGTGAAGATCAGCGCAGATGCAAGACAAACAATGAATGAATTGCAAAGCTAGGTATGCAAGCCCCTCTCCCAGTCCATTGAGTCCTATTTATACTCCCTCCAAACATCACTTGTCCTCACACAGGTCTTCCCCCAGCATGTGAGTCCTTCATCTGACATCACTCTACCAATTGTCTCAAGTCTGCAGAAGCAGCAAGAAGCCACCAGAACACCAGGAGGTTTTTGGTGCGTTTCTCTCTATGGAGTCACAACAAACGGAGCTCAGCTACACAATGCAAGGCGAACCAATACATGTGTGTTGTTAGTGAAGAATCCTTCATCCTGTGTCCTTTCACATGCTTACTTTAGCAAAACATCCTTTTACTTGCGTCTGCTTCAGCAAAGCACCATTTTGCCTGTGACCACCGCCGCTGCTGATTCCTGTGAACCAAACTGCTGATTTCCTTACAACGCAGATTGGATTTGCTCCAAAGAACAATTTCTAAACAGGTCTACCTCCCCTGTCTCCTAATCACCTTTCTTTTCTACTACCTCTGGTGGGTGGTGAGCTAAAGCATGTAAGAACCATTATTAAAAATAGGGATGACAAAAATTTAAGCACAAAATAATATGAATATCATTCTGAAGAAATATAGTTCATATTTTTTGATATTCATTTTTACTAGAAGCAAATAATATTGTGGGAAAAAAATATAAAGTTTATGTGTATTTTTTATCCAGAATCTAAATGATCTAATGTAGAAACCCCAGAACTAAACTAAAAGATCTAAGTGGAGATAGAAACCCAGGATCAGGATTAAATAACTTCTACAACATGCACGAGACCAAAGATGATATGTAGATAGTGTAAGACTCTGGCGAGCCTTAACTTACTGGAGACCCCCTCGAGTGAACACATGGGGCGGGGGATTGATGCAAAATGCAAGAGGAATTTATTAATTCAGCATGCTGAGGTCACTCTGCATACCAAGATGGGAGAGCGACCCCGAGTAGCCTGTTCAGGGACCTTATATACGGATTTTAGAGCAGCAGCCATTAGGCACAATGTGATCGGCAGCACAGTGTGACTTTTAAACTGATTGGTCTTTAGGGAATGAGGTAGCAGGGGCTTAATCAGCCCCTCCCTTCCAGCCTCCATGAACCTGTTTCTTCCATGAGTGGATGGGTTCCCATGTGCTCGGAGGGGGGAGGGGGCCCTGGTGGAATATCTCAAAGTTCCTGAGCTGACTTCTCAATAGATTTCTATTGAACTAGGGAGAGCTAGAGGAGGTGGGCCTGAAACAGTGGCAACTAAGGTCAGGAATGAGAAACAGGTCAGCATGCACATCTCCAAGTTGAAGCAGACTTCTAAACTGGGACAAGGCCAACTGTCAGGAGTTGAGTAGAGCAAGAGGAGCATGCATGTGGAAATGGTAGCTTTCCTTGTTGGCCACCATCTTACGAGGGGATGTGGTGGTTTAAATATGCATGGCCCACGGGAAGTGCTACTATTAGCAGGTGTGGCTTTGTTGGAATAGGTGTGGCCTTGATGAAGGAAGTGCATCACTATGGGGGTGGGCTTGGAGGGCTCCTAGTGCTCAAGCTCTGCCCCCTGCAGAAGAGAGCCTCTTCCTATCTGCCTGTGGGAGAAAGTCTCACCTGGCTGCCTTCGGATCAAGATGTAGAACTCTCAGCTCCTTCTCCAGCACCATGTCTGCCTGCATGCTGCCATGCTTCCCACTGTGATGATAATGGACTGAACCTCTGCACCTGTAAGCCAGCCCCAATTAAATGTTGTCCCTTATAAGAGTTGCCTTGGTCTTTGTGTCTCTTCACAGCAATGAAACACTAAGACAGGGACTTGGTGCCCTGTAATAAGGTTGGGTCACCACCTTATGTTTACCCCTACTACTCAAGGCAGAATCAAGGCTGTTCCACATTCGTCTTTTCCTGAAAAAAGGCATGTTTCCTCAAGATTCTTCTGATCTATTTCACTGTCCCATAGTGTGGATCACTGGCATATAGAGCTGGCTAAGGTTTCTGCCACAACCAAGCAGCTGCTTTCCTATGCCCTCCTTCCTAGCTCCAGAGGTTGGGCTATGGTAGTAGGAAGCTATTCTAGTTGCATTCTGTTGCTGTAGCAAACAGTGTGACCAAAAGCCACATGGGAGTTAGAGGAGTTTATTTCAGCTTGCAAGTTACAGTCCAAAAGCCGGGCAGTGGTGGCACACACCTTAATCCCAGCACTCAGGAGGCACAGGCAGGCAGATCTCTGTGAGTTTGAAGCCGGCTTGGTCTACAAAGTGAGTTCCAAGACAGCTAGGGCTGTTATACAGAGAAACCTTGTCCCAACTCCTCCCTTCCCCCCAAAAAAACAAGTTGTCATTCATCATGAAAGAAGTGAGACCCAGGTTTGTTTACACTTCCACACAGCAGTACTGATGACCAAGGAACTCACTGTTAGTCAAGGAAGTATGGCAAGAATGATGGAGGAGTCTCCTTCTGGAGTGCAGACCCATGCTTAGGTAGCTTTCTTATACAGCCCAGGACCATCGTCCAGGGAATGGTGCTGCCCACAGTCGTCTGGCCTTCTTACACCAGTTAGCAATGAAGACAATCCTCCACAGACATGTTCACAGGCCAACCTGATAAAGACAATTACTCAGTTGAGAACTCTCTTCCCCACTGATTCCAAATTGCAGCAAGTTGATATTTAAAACTGACCATCAGGACTGGAGAGTTGGCTCAGCAGTTAAGAGCAATTTTTCCTCTTATAGAGAATCTGGGTTTATTTCCCAACACCCACATGGTAATGCACAACCATCGTAACTCCATATCTAAGAGATCCAGTGCCCTTTTCTGAACCCCTGCAGGCACAAAACATGCACATACATACATGCAGCCAAACCATTAATACACATAAAATAAAACAAATGCAAAAAATAAAAAAAAATCACAGGAGGTATGTGTTGTGATCCCAGAACCTGGAGTACAACACTTATTAATTATATGACAAAAGGGATTTTGTAGATGATTAAGTCAAGGATCTCACAAAGGCGAACTCATCTTGGACTATGGTCACAGTCAGAGGAGGTAAGGTGACAATGGGGAAAGAAATAAGGGAGAGAGAGCTAGGAAGAAATTTGAAGATGTTGTGCTTCTGGCTTTGAAGATGAGTAGAGAGACGTGAACCAAAGAATGCTGCTGTAACATAGAACCTCGAGCAAGTGATTGAGAATAGATGTCCCCCAGAGCCTGCAGAAGGCCCATGGTCAGTCAGCCCCTCACTGTTAGGACTCTAACCAACCAAACTCAAAGGCAGCCCAAATATTGTTCTCAGTCACTTGCTTGTGGTCCTATGTTACAGCAGCAACAGGAAACTTGTCTAAGAAGAAACTGACATTGAGGCAGGGATGGCAGCTGTTGGGTTGGATTCTGGGTAGAGTCACTCACAGTCAACTGACCATGAAATGGATTGAGCCCACAGATCTGGCAAGATCGTCAAAAAATGGATTTTGTTTTGTTGTTTTGTTTCATTTTCACCAAGCAAAGTAGACTGTTGACTTGGGCTCTTTCCTCTGGTTGTCTCTCTTGGAGCCCAGAGTCTGTTGGCCAGCCCATAGTATATAATAACCCACTGGCTACTTTAAATGTGACATGGGGGCTGGTGAGATCAGTGGATAGAAGGGCTTGCCTCACAAACCTGATGACTGAGTTTAATCTTAGGGCCTAAAGGGTGAAAGGAAAGAATCAACTCCTGCGAGTTTGTCCTCTGCCCTTCATGTTCAGACAACAAATAAGACAATAAAGACATAAATAAATAAGGCCAAGCATGTTGCTGCATACACTGAGGAGGCAGAAGCAGGAAGATTTCTGTGAGTTTGAGGCCAGCCTGCTCTACATAGAGAGTTCCAGGACAGCCAGAGATATCAGGATACCCAGGGATCAGGGCTATCGAGACTCTGTCTCAAAAACAAAGAAACAAAAAAGTAAATAAATAATGAGGGTCATGCCCTACTGGTGCAGGAGAAGCCTTGATAGATATTAGCAGACAGTGAACATCATGACACAGCTCTGAGGCAGTTGGAATGGACACTCAGGGCACCAAGGAATAGAATTTTCTGGATAGAGGGAGGCACATTCACAGATGACATGTTACCTGGATGATGAGTTAGCATTGAGCCAAGTGAGTCACTCAGTCTGGCTGTGAGGCATGAATTGAAAAGCTGTGGTGGCAGCCTGCCTAATGATAGAAACTCTGGACACTTCTGTTCCTTCATCTGTGAGGTGGGCTGAACCAGTACGTACGTCTCAGGACTGTAATTAGCCCAAAGGAGATAATCCTAGCAAAATGCTTAGTGTAGTGCCTAGCATACAAAAAGTACCCAGTGAAGGAAGGCTATAATTACAGAAAAGTGCAGCTCGACTGAAAATCTGGCAGGGTGACCTGCGGAGGTGGAAAGGCTTTTTGTAAACAGGTTGGGTGGAGATGTGTTGAATGCACGTACCAAAGTGATGTATGGCACTAAGGCGCTGAGTGGACAGGTCTCTCAGAAAACCCAGCAGATGGCTCCTGACAGACGCTCTAGGATCAGGAACTGATGGCCAGGCTCTAAGAGATGCCTGAGCCTATGCTCAGCTGGAGTACATGGGGACAGGGGAATAAGGATACTTAACCCCCAACAAGGATAAGCCACCACAGCCTTGTCTCTGTAACAATAACAAAAGCCCCTGGACTTTGCTATGATTACAGCAGCTAACCAGTCCACTTTGATTCTAGAGGCAGGCCAGAACAGAACATCCGTGATACACAGCTGGAACAGAAGGAGGTATGACTAAGAAGCCATTTAAGGAGACCAAAGGGCACAGCAGGGCTGGGCTTTGAGAGAGCTAGAGTGAGGAGAATAGCTCAGCAGCATGCTTAGCACATGACAGACTCCAGTCTAATCAACAGAACCCAACCAACACAAACAGGAACACCAACACAAACCCATAAGGAACCAGGGGTGGTGTGCAGGGCCGAGTTCCACAACCTCCCTCCAACCTTGAACTTGGGTATCCATGAGTACTTTGAGTGGCTTTGCATGCTGGGGTGTGCATGAGTCATTTGAAGAGACACCCCAAGACTAAGTTCTGAGCACAAAGGAGATTTATTTGCCCCAGAGGGAGAAAGAGCAGGAAAAAAGGGACAAAGGGAGTAGAGGACAGAGGACAGAGGGAGAAGGGGAAGGGAAAGGGGAGGGGGAGAGAGGTGGCAAGGGAGAGGGGGAAGGGATATTTGCCCTGAAGGGACAAAGGACTGCCTCTGGATAGAGAAGAAACAGATGTGGCCCATAGGTAAATGTCAGTTTATAAAGAAAAAAGGAGGGAACCCATGTTAGGATGAGGTGTTTAATTTTGACTATGTTAATTAGGGTAGTAAAAGGGGGGCTTTGAACTGCAGGACTTTAATAGTCTGAGTGCTGGACCTTGGTGGCCAGTCTCAGGAAGAGGAAGTAGCCAAATAAGGGGATAGACCTTGGTGACTAGCTTTAGGAATGTAATCTACCAGATGGAGCAAGGCAGAGGGAATGGGGGCGAGGGCAAGGCCTGCCAGAGCCATGTTTGCTGTGCTCAGGCCTGCTAGAGATATCCTTCAAAAACATTTAGGTGTAAATTTTATTTTAGTATCAAAATAACAAGAACATGTAGACTTACAAGTGGACTTTACACCATTTCCTATGGGGGAACCAGACTGTCAGAGACCAACAGGCTTTGGCCTGACTAGTAGGCCTGAGTTTCAGTTTCCAGAACCTGGTGCCTCAGGTCTCCCAGTAATCAGATGACCAGCTTGTGGTTTTGAGATATCCTGTTTGAAGCAGCCTGCAGTTTTAGAGATATCTTGTTTGATGCAGCCTGCAGTTCCAGAGATATCCCATTTGACACCACCTATGGATTTAGGGAGATCTTGTGTTATCCTGCTGTGAGAACAATATGACATCTGGCAGGAATGTTGACCTTTTGGAACTCCCCCACTCCTGTCACCTCCAGTCTTAAGTGCTTTTTTTACTGCTCAGAAATAAAGTTCTTTAGAGCTTGATCAAATTACCGTTGCTCCCAAAGTATCGCATGTCTCCTATCTCTTTCCTTCATCCGACAGTTCCCTCCTCGGACCTCCATTGAACGTCCCGCGGGCCAGGACACCAGACTTCATGAACATAGTCAAAAAGCCATCAGTGTCTACCAGTCCTGAAACGTGTGTGTGTGTGTAATTTTTAAATTATTTGATTATCATGTATCCTGTGGAGGTCAAAGGACAAACTGCAGAATCTGGTTCTTGTCAGTCTTTGAAGCAAGTGCCTTTATCTGCTCAGTCACCGCACCAGCCCTCTATTGTGCTCAGTTGGACACAGTAGCATAGTCTGTAATCCCAGCACTTGAAAGATGGAAGTCAGGAGGGTCAGGAGTTCAAGGCTAGCCTTGGCTATGAAGCAAGTTTGGGGCTGGCCTGGGCTACACAAGACCCTTTTTTCACCCTCCCTCAACAGAAAGAAAAGGAAAGCATTATTTTGTAATCATTTTTTTAAAATGGGTTTTAGGAACTGAAGAGATGGCTCAGTAATTAGAAGCGCTTGCTGTTCTCGCGTGGACCCAGGTCTGAGTCCTAGCACCCACATGGCAGTTCACAACTATCTGTAACTCCAGTTTCAGAGGATCTAATGCCCTCTTCCAGACTTTACCAGCACCAGGCATGTATATGGAATGCAGATATACACACAGGCAAAACACACGTACAGATAATAATAATACACATACAGATAATAACAATAATAATGAAGAGGAGGGGGAGGAGGAGAAGCACTAATATAAGAAGTCATTTGGAGTAAAACTTCCATTTTGAGTAAATGTTGAATAAAGCTTAAGTTCCAAAGTCTTCCCTGGGAATTGACATCCTACTTGGCTGAGTCATGTACATGGGTAGCTAACAGCCTGGTTGGCAAGTTAAGACATGAATGTTAGACAATCCCATCCTGGTAGACAAGTTAGGACATGAATATTAGACAAGGCAAAATCCCCACCACAGTTGAATACTCCAACCAATGGGAGCAGGATAAGTGTACTTAAGACATGTTCCTAAGGAAGTCCCCTATCCCTAAACCCTGATTGGGGGGAATAACTTGGCACAGATGTTTGTGAATATCAGGCTTACAAGCTGGATGGGATTCAGCCAGACGGCATCCCTGATCAGTCAGTCTTGGGGTGTGTGTTCAATAAGCCAGCCCTGTTTGACTGAGATTGGTGTCTGAGTGATTTGTGTGGCAATTCCCAGACCCCAACAGGAACCATGTCCTATTGACTATCATTTTTTGCAGCTGAATGTTAGCATGCATTTCAATAAACAGCTTTCATTTCAATGTAGGTTGTACAATAAATGCACAGTTTAATTTGACTTACTTCAATGCTTAAGACATTTCTTATCAACATAGATCAGCACACAGTGAATGCCACAATGAAAGTACTGTTTCACTCAATCCTGACAGCCATGGTAGGAAGCAAGAACATCCTGACTGATTTTCTTGCTGGTTTGGGTTGTTCAATTGGTTTCTGATTTAGGTTTTCTCGTTCTTGCTTTTGAGACAGGGTCACCTGTAACCTAGCTGACCCTCATTATCCTCCAGCCTTCCAAGTGCTGGGATCATAAAAGCATGCACCACCACACCTGGCTTGTTTTGTTTTGGGGTTTTGTTTTCTAAGACAAGTTTTCTCTGCGTAGCTCTGGCTGTCCTGGAACTCACTCTGTAGACCACTGAGAGATCCCCCTATTTCTGCGTCCTTAAGTGCTGGGGTTAAAGACCTGGGTCACCATTGCCTAGATTTCCTGGAGCTATGTAAACCAGGATAGCCTGCCTCTGCCTCAAAAGTGCTGGGATTAAAGAAGTGCACCACTACACCCAGAAGTTTCTTTTGTTTCTTTTTAAAACAGTGTATCAGGTAACCCAGACTGTCCTTGAACTGACTTTGTAGCCAAAAATGACCTTGAAGTTTGATCTTCTTTGTTCTACTTCTCAAGGGTGGGAATTATAGGCATGTACCCAGTTCCTGATTGATTTTACAAATAAAGACCTAGACTGGGGAATAATTTGCTTCAGCAACTGGTATGAGTGGGAGATACAGCAAAAACCAAGTCTGTCTCACTTGTAATATCAGTGAAAGATTTTGAATATCCAGCTGTGACAGGGCAAATGTTGCTCCATCTTGTCTCTGCTGGAACCACCTTATTTAACCTGAAATTGACCCCTCCCCCTTTCTAGCCCCTGCCATGATATGTCCCATGGAAAGTATCCAACTCTGTTCCAGAAACTCTGGGTCCAAATGACCCAGCTTGATGTATGTTTTTGGCTTCTGTTAAACAGCTTGCTTGTTCTACTTCCCCTCTGCAACTGCCAACCAGGATGTAGTTTTTCTGTGTTCTTTGCCTTTTAAAGCTCCCTGTAAAATGCATTTGAGGTGGCTCTGTGAGAGGCACCTCTCAAGGCAGTTGCAAGCCAGCTAGTTTAATACTACTCTCAATTTGGACTTTGGTCGGGCTGAGTGGTCTTTGGGTCTCTACCCCATGACACCACCAACTCATTAAAGCCACAAAGTACATCAAAAAAAGTTTACTGCATTTTGTGGTCAAATTTTCAAGATGATTCTGAATCTGTGTAGGATTGGGTCTCATGGAAGGAAAGGCTAATTGTGGCCCTGATCGATCAGTCTGAAAGTGTTCAATAAACTTCCATCATATTCAAGACTGGTGTCTGAGTGGTCAGTGCACAGCTTATCCTAGGCCCCGATATTTAGTGCACTGGCCAGGAATCTCCCTTACCCTCAAGTACCCCTCAGTTATTGCTAATGAACCCTACCAAGCTGGTTCCCTCCTGTGCCTGCACAGTTCTTTTTCTTGTTTTGGTTTTGTTTCTGGTTTGGTCTAGACTTTTGCAGACCCAAAGGAGGAGGGCTGGACAAAGTGAAATCTACTAGGATCAAGAGGAGGTCAGGAGACATCCTGCTTCCTCTCTGGTTTCCACTGGAGGAAGGCCTGGTTCTGGTTCTGAGTCCCTTTAGTGGGACATCTGGGTCCCTTTGGTGGAACATCTGGTTCTCTTCCCTCTCCCTCTTACCCCAACTCTATTGGTTGTCCTTGACAAGCTGGTCTGTCCATGTCTGTCAGTTTGTCTGTAGTTTTGTTGTATTACTTGATTGTTGCTCTTTGTTAGTTAAAACATCATCTGCGGCTAAGATGATCTGGCACTTGCAACTAGAGCCTAATACTGCTGGAGAAGCCCTGCCTCCTGCCTGGACCAAGCTGATAGCAGGCCAGAGACGACAGCAGCTTCTCAGCTTCTCAGATTCTCTGATATGAAAACTGCCAGTACAAAATCTCTGGGACCATGAGAATTGGATTCAACAGGTAGAAAGGTTAATCTTTTGTCTGTCCATTTTAAATGTATAAATGCCCGTGTACACTGCCTGTTTGGTGGCTCAGTGTCTGAGAGCTCTCAGGCATCCGGATTAGTTGAAATTGCTGGTCTTCCTATTGGGTGAGTTCAATGGTTGGCTGTAAGTATCTGCATCTGTCTCAGTCAGCTGCTGGTAGGGCCTCTCAGAGAACACCCAGGCTAGGTTTCTGTCTGTAAGCACACCATAGCATCAGTAATAGTGTCAGGCCTTGGTGTCGCGGCCCCCCCCCCCCCCCCC
>CM052722.1:5805311-5831870 GCA_028551405.1 Uromys caudimaculatus
ACATAATTTAAGACATATACAAAAAAGGGGAAATGTTTCATATTTCCCCCATGCTATTGTTAGTATTTCAAAATTCAGAATTTCCTTCCTCCTGCGTTCCCTCTTCCTCTCTCGGACCCGGAAGGCCCACCTCCTCCTCTCCCAGTGATTGGCTTCTTGTCGTCTTTATTATCCAATCAATTAATTAGGGGGAAATTCTGCTACAAAAAAAAAAAGGCCTGTGTTCCTAATTGAAAACAGACAGTTTTCATTTTAAAATAGGACTTGGCATTTGCCATAGACCCATCTGGTACTGCCTTCTCAGTGGCACAAGGAAGACTAAGCTGTCCATCTTGCAGTGAACTGCTACTTTGGGACAGTGTCTTTGATGTTCCCTTGGGATAGAGATATGGCTCCGTGTTTGAGAGCATAAACTAACTACTCTTTCAAAGCACCTGAGTTCAGTTCCTAATATCCACATTAGGCCCAGAACCTCTGACATTCCCCCAGGAAACAAGCACACAATTAAAAGTAATTTTTAAACCATTTTGTATGTATGTGTATATGTTCATGTGTGGGTGTTCATGTACATGTGTGCATGGAAGCCAGAGGTTGACATTGGGTATTTTCCTCAATAACTTTATACCTTTTTATTATTTTATAATGTTTCAATTCTGTGTGTGTGTATGTGTGTGTGTGTGTGTGTGTGTGCATGCATGTGTACGTGCGTGTATAAAAGTCAAAGGACAAATTTTAGGAATCTCCTTCCACCACTTGGGTTCTAAAGATTGAACCTGAGTTGTCAGGCTTGGTGGTAGATACCTTAAGTGAGTGATTTTGTCAGCCCTGTTTTAGGAGTTTTGTTTGTTTGTGGATTCTTCAGTCCTACTTAGAAGGGGGAACAAAATAATCAAAGGAAGTAGAGAGTGGGAGGGACTAGGGAGGAAGAGAAGAGGGGGAGGGGAAAAAGAGGGGAAGAATCAGATATAGGAGGAGATGGAAGAGATGCACAGGGGGTCAGGAAATTGAACAGGGGGTGTGTAGCAATGGGGGATGGGGAACAGAGAGTAGCAACCAGAAAGTTCTAGACACCAGGAAAGCAAGAGCACCCCAGGACCCCACAGGGATGACATTAGCTGAAATACCCAACAAAAGGAAGGGAGAACCTGTCGAGACCATAACCAGAGGTTAGGCATGGCCTCCCGGTTGAGGGATGGGGCCACTATCTCCAAAATTTTAGCCCAGAATTGCTCCTGTCTAAAGGAAATGCAGGGACAAAGAGTGGAGCAGAGACTGAAGGAAAGGCCATCCAAAGACTGTCCCACCTGGAGATCCATCCCACATGCAGTCACCAAACCCAGACACAATTGCTGATGCCGAGAAGTGCTTGCTGACAGGAGCTTGATACAGTTGTCTCCTGAGAGGCTCTGCCACATCCTGACCAAATACAGATGTGGATGTACACAGCCAAACATTGGACTGAGTGTGGAGACCCCAATGGGGAAATTAGGGCAAAGATTATAGGAACTGAAGGGGTTTGCAACCCCATAGGGAGAACAACAATACCAACCAACCAGACCCCCCAATCTCCCAGGGACTAAACCACCAACCAAAGAGTACACATGGAGGGACCCATGGCTCCAGCCACATATGTAGCAGAGGATGGAATTGTCTGGCATCAGTGGGAGGGGAGCTCCTTGGTCCAGTGGAGGCTTGATGAGCCAGAATAGGGGATGCCCCAGTGTAGGGGAATGCCAGGGCAGCAAGGCAGGAGTGGGTGGGTGAGTGGGTGGGGGAACACCCTCATAGAAGCAGGAGGAGGGGGGATGGGATAGGGGTTCGGGGGGACTAGGAAAGGGGTAACATTTGAAATGTAAATAAAGAAAACATCCAATAAAAAATTGCACCAAACTGTAGAAATATAAGTTTGTTGTTGGTAAAAACCCATTGTTTTAAAAGTTCCATATTTGTAAAAGAAAGAATGAATAAACATGAGAAACAAAGGGGAAAATAGAAAGGAAGGAAAGAAGAATTGCTTTCCTTTTTTTTTGCCAATCCATTTTTTTTTTTTTTTTTTTTTTGCCAAACCTCACCAAAGTTTTATGAAGAAGTGATGAGGAAATCAGGGAAGAATAAAGGGAAGGAGAAAGGCTCCAACAATCCACAAGGACAAGATACTATGCAAATGGGACACCCAAAACCAGGAATTCTCTTAGGCACTTAAAATTGGTTACCAGAATAATACAAATTAGTCAAAATTCCACAGAATATTGAAAAAATCAAAGTCAAAGACATCTTCTAAAGATAAAATAATACAAAAATGGGAAGTACAACTGGACGTAACTGTACAGGTCCTAGATCTTAGTAGGTACCGAGACCTTAGCACAACTGACGCCATGATGTAAAGTACAATTTAGGCTGTAAAACTCAACACATAAACAATACCACATGCCAAAACAAAACCAAAGACCTAATCCATTAAAGTTTTGAGAAAGTCTTAAAATGTACTAATCTTGCTTTTTGACTTCTGTAGTTCTGCTTCTGCCTATTAACTGAAGTATGTCAACCCAGGACATGGTTTTTGTGTTTAAAAGTTCATCCTGAGAAAGGCTCAGGGCTACACTGGGATCCTGAACACCCAATTTAGGTGGCTGCCTGCTAACAAAAACTTTCTATTGGCTTAAACCCATGCCTGAGCAGTCTTCTCTGGTGGATACCCCACAAAAGTGACAAGGCTTGAGAGGCTAGTGTTGGGGTCCAAGAGTCACCCACAAACCACACAAATACTAATCTCAGTCAGACAGGGATGGTTTATTGAATGCACATTCTAAGACTGATAGATCAGAGCCATAGCTCAGAATTCTGGGCTTAGGCTACAGAGGTGAACATCTTTCTCTTCAGCTTATGAAGGCTAAAACTACCAAAACCACACCGAGCTCATATGCAGGTGCAGGAACTGCTGCCCCAGTGGTCCACTCTGACTCAAGCCATTTCAGACATAACAGTTCGTGTTAACCTTTAATTTGATGGGTCCTACACAAAGCTTTGTGGGGTTTCTTAAGATTAACAACCCTCATACAGAACATAAGAAGATATGTGATCAGCATGACCTGGCTCTGAGTCAAGTTATGTTTCTGTGTCAACGACTGACAGGCATATTACAGCAGTATGAAATAGCTGGCAGCCATGGAACAAAATGACTACAGCTATGCTAGGGGAGCAGACCTCAACAGCTGGGGCAGGAGGATGGTTACAAGAAGATTATCTGGGCTACACTGTAAGATCCTGTCTCAAAACAAAAAGGATCTGCAGATGTAGCAGGGTTGGTAGAATGTATGCGTGAGGTCCTAGGTTCATATCTCAACACTATGTAAAACAGACATGGTGGGGGGCTGGAGAGGTAGCTCAGTGGTTAAGAGCACTGACTGGGGCTGGAGAGATGGCTCAGCAGTTAAGAGCACTGACTGCTCTTCCAGAGGTCCTGAGTTCAATTCCCAGCAACCACATGTATAGATGTATACAACCATTTATAATGGTATCTGATGCTCTCTCTTCTGGTGTGTCTGAAGACAGCTACAGTGTACTCACATACATAAACTAAATAATTCTTAACTGAGAGTGAGGTCCCAGATGGAGGAGTTGGAGAAGGGACTGAAGGAGCTGAGGGAGTCTGCAGCCCCATGGAGGGAGCAACAGTGTCAACTGGCCTGACCCCCCCTATCCTCCTGGAGTTTGGACCACCAACCAAAGAATACACATCGAGGGACCCATGTTTCGGACCACATATGTGGCAGAGGAGGGCCTTGTTGGCCATCAGGGAGAGGAGAGGCCCTTGGGCCTGAGGGTGTTAGAGGCCCCAGTAAAGGGGAATGTCAAGGTAGGAATATGGGAGTGGGTAGGCGGGTGGGTGGGAGGTGGAATACCCTCATAGAGGCAGGGGAGGGGGAGGGGATAGGGGGTATCCAAAGAGGAGACCTAGAAAGGGGGAAACATTGGAAATGTAAATAAATTATCAAAAAAAAGTATACAATTAAAATAATATCCTGTTCTTACATTAATATTTGTGGGTTTTGCAGAGTATATGTGTGTGTGTGTGTGTGTGTGTGTGTATAAAACTACAGTAATAACAAAAGCCCTAATTTAGTTATCATCAATGATATTTTGTATAACTTCAGTCAGCACAAATATTTTTAGCATCGGTTTAATGTAAATGGCAGCCTTCAATAAGAAATGACTTTATTTCCAAATACTTATATAACAGAAAATTATTTTTCATTTAATAACGTGAAAGCCCTAAGAATAATTAATAACTAAATATGAATATTTTTAAAAAGCATATATGAGAATGAACTAAAATAAATATAATTTTAATAAATTAAAAAAATATACTGACTGATCTTCAAATCCCAGGTTCCACATGGCAGCTCAGAACTGTCTGTAATCAGTTCCAGAGGCTCGAACACCCTCACATTGACATATAAACAGGCAGGATGATCAGGTGTTCATGACCACTCTCTGCTACATAGTGAATTCTAGGTCAATCTGGGCTACACAAAGTGGGGAAAGGTAATGAAGTATAGTAATGGCTACTTGTGGTATACATAGAAGATATGGTCACTGAGAATGGAGGGTTCAGTTTATTACTTACTTCCTTATTTCATGTATATTTAAGTACACTGTAGCTG
Organism: Uromys caudimaculatus; assembly: GCA_028551405.1. NCBI lineage: Eukaryota > Metazoa > Chordata > Mammalia > Rodentia > Muridae > Uromys > Uromys caudimaculatus. The sequence continues at coordinate 5,809,976 of CM052722.1, forward strand.
TCCTCAGACACACCAGAAGAGGGCATCAGGTGGTTGTGAGCCACCAGGTGGTTGCTGGGAATTGAACTCAGGACCTCCTGAAGAGCAGTCAGTACTCACAACCGCTGAGCCACTTCTCCAGCCTCGAGAGTTCAGTTTTTAATTCAAGGTTTCTATATCTCAATTTACTAGATACTGGGATTTTTGTTGTTGTTTTGTTTTTTATTATTATTGTTTGCTTGCTTGCTTTGTCTTTGTGACAAGGTTTTGCTATATAGGCTAGGCTGGCCTCAAACTCTTAATCCTAAGGATATAGCTCCATGACAGAATATTTAGCTACAAATTCTCAATCCTCCTGCCTCAGCATCCCACATGTGGATTACAAGTGCTTGCTATAATATCTGGCTCAATTTTTATTTTGTTTTGTGCATATCGTATGCTCACTTTTATACAGCAATCTCTGCCTTTTATGTCAGCACTTGAGAGGCTCAAGAATTCAAGATCATCCTCAAAACCTGGCAGTGATGACGCACGCCTTTAATCCCAGCACTCGGGAGGCAGAGGCAGGTGGATTTCTGAGTTCGAGGCCAGCCTGGTCTACAGAGTGAGTTCCAGGACAGCCAGGGCTACACAGAGAAACCCTGTCTCGAAAAACCAAAAAAACAAAAAACAAAAAAAAGACCTTGTTTAAAAAGGGCTTCTGTTAGGACCCGTGTTCAATTCCCAGCACCCACACGATGCCTCACAACCACCTATAACTCCAGTTCTAGGAGATCTGATGCCCTCTTCTGAACTCCAATGACATCAGGCATCATTGTGGTATACATACACACATGCAGACAAAACACTCATATGTACACAAAAGAAAATAAATCTTTAAGAAGTGTTTTTAAAATTTAAAAGTAGCTGGAATATAGGCCTCCACCACCAGCCCACCAGCTTCATACAAGGAAAGAAGAGAGAGAGAGAGAGAGAGAGAGAGAGAGAGAGAGAGAGAGAGAGAGAACAGAATATTGTTATAAAAATGATCTGGCTGGATATGTGCGGTGTTATGATCGGCGAGAATGGTCGGCAGGGATCACGAGGCTCCAGAAATGACACCAGGCCAAACAGTTCCACGTGGGGGGTTTATTGGAAGGGGGAGGGAGGTAGCAGCGAGAAGAGAAAGGGAAAAGAGAGAGAGATCAGAGGGGTCTTCCGTTTATATCTGGAGAGTGACATAGCCACAGGTAAAGGTGGGCTGTGGGCCAAGTGGATTCTGGGAATATGGTGGCTGTTGCACTGTTACCTGGGTGCGACGTCACTGGTTTGGCAGTCCTGATGCCAACACAGAAGATCAGCATTCCAAAACAGTAGAAAGATTTGGAGCAGTACTGAGGAGGCCATCTAGTCCAGAATGCAGAACAGGCCCCTGACTGAACTTCAGAAAGTACAAGCAGATCTCCATCCTCCAACGGAACAGACCTGAATGTTGCCAACCATCACTAAAGGCTTTCTCATGGCCTTCAGAAAGGTAACACTGTGTCTTACCCTGGTGATTCCTGAATAAGGCGCCTAGCCAGGCCACAGCCAATTTCTAATCTACAAAATAGTGAGTTAATAACTGAGTGTTGTCAGAAGCCACTAAGTATGAGGTAATTTATTGCACAGCACCGGAAATCCAGTAGGCTGTGTTTAAAGGGTATGAGAAAGCTGGCACATTCACTGATTGTTGGTTGGAGTGTAAATAGGTGTAACCTCTATGGAGAGCAAATTGGCAATATCTAAAAATTGAAAGTACTCATCCCTTTGACCCCACAGCTCTGCCTTTAGGAAATCCTCCCACAAATATATCGACACACTTGAGATACACATCACAGCCTTGTCTAAAATACCAAAAAACTGTGTGTGGCCTACCTATATGCCAATATCTAGGCCAGGCAAACACACAATAGCAGGCATCTTCATTATGAGACCACCCTAAACACAGTAACACAGAAATAGATCCAGGGATTACCTTTAGCTAAAAGCATAAGGTTTAGGAGGGCTGGGGAGATGGCTCAGTCAATAAAGTATTTGGGACACACATGTGAGGGCTGAAGTTCGAATCCAGTCTGAAAGCTGGGCATGCTGCCACACGCCTTCAATCCCAACACTGGAGAGGCAGACACAGGAGCTGCCTGACTAGCCAGCCTGACCCAATCAGTGAGCTCCAGGTTCAGTGATAGACTGTCCCAGAGACTCAGGTGGAAAGCAACTAACTGAGAAAGACATCTGACATGGGCCTCTGGTCACCACAAGCATACAAGTGCTCAAGTACACACACACACACACACACACACACACACACACACACACACACACACACACACATACTCACCATAAGGTTTAGGGTGGTATATAAAATGCTACTATTTAGGTAGAAACTAAAAGGAAGACACAATCAGGTGTGTTGATGAGGATCTGTGGAAGAGGATAAACTAGTCCCAAGGTTTGTTTGTGCGGGAGGGGACGAGGAAGCAGAGAGACTGTTTCCCAGCGACCTTTGTTCTCTTTCAAGAACACAGTTTCTATTACCCAGCAAGAAAAACAAACAGCAATAAAAGATTAAGATTAGCTTTGTTCCCATAGTTAATTGGAGGGAAGGAAGAAGAGGGAAAAGAGGAAGGAGGAGGAGGGAAGAGGAAGGAGAGAGGCGCTGAGAAGAGGCAAGGCAAGCAAACCAGCTACTTTTCCTCTGCTCAGCTGAGCCTAGTCACGGAACAAAGGGACTCCTGAGAAATGCAAAATTAGGTGATTTTGTCATTGTGAAAAGGTCAGTGCTGTTAAACAAAGATGGCAATGAAATCTTGGTCATTGACATGACACTGGGCAATATAAGCATACGGACACTCCCCTTGTATCGTGTCTGCTGTCCGTGCCAAGGAAAGTATTAAGAGATGTAGTTGTCTGTCGCACTCAACACTAATGCACTGGCTTTTTTTTTTTTTTTTTTTTTTTTTTTTTTTTTTTTTTTTTTTTTTTTTTTTTTTTTTTTTTTTTTAAGAAAAATGTCTACTTGCTACTTGGAAATAAAGATGTACCCTACAAGAATAACTGCTTGGGGTTGACTGTGCAATCAACCTGGTGGCACCCCATACCATTAGTCCTTCTCCCAAGAACCCAATTCCTAGTGCCCCAAATTTATGATGAGACTAAACAATGAACCAAGTGACATTTTATTTGGGGAGGGGGGCCTGGTCTTTGCCATGTAGCCATGGTTGGCCTAGTACTCAATATGTAGCCCATGCTGGCCTCTCTCTCAAACTCATGACATTTCTCCTACTTCAGCCTCCCAAGGGCTAGGACTGTAGGCATGCACCACCAGTTAATTACTTTATCCATGTTCCATCCCCACATGGAGTGAAAAGACTTGTTTTGTTTGCTTAAGACAGGTTTCATATACACCACGCTAGCCTAGAATTCACTATGTAGTCAAAGATGACCTTGAATTTCCCAAATTTTGTAATGACAGGCTTATGCCATCATGCCTGGTTTATCCATCAAGCCCAGGGCTTCATACATACTAAGGCAACTACTCGAACAACTGAGCCATGTCTCTGGCCTGAAATGTTTTCTGTTTATTTGAGAAACATCTAGGAGATAGGGCACAACAGGTTCAGGGTGCTTGCTTCCAAGCCTGAAGACCTGAGTGCCAGGCCCGGAATCCATGCACTGGGACCTACTCCCTCAAGTTGTGCTCTGACCTCCACACTAACATGTGCTAATGCACACACACACAGAGTAAGTAAATAAGCCTTAAATATTTGTTGGTTTTCTTTGCTTTGCTTTGGTTTGCTTTGCTTTGGTTTGCTTTGGTTTGCTTTGGTTTGCTTTGGTTTGCTTTGGTTTGGTAGGGCTTTCGAGACAGGGGTTCTCTGTCTTGACAGCCCTGACTGTCCTGAAACTCAATCTGAAGACCAGGCTGGCTTCAAACTCACACAGATCTGCCTGCTTCTGCCTCCCAAGAGCTAGCATTAAAGGTGTGAGCCACCGCTGGGCAAATGTAAAACACTTTTAAATAAGAACAATGTCTAAATTTTTCTTAAAAGGCCAACATTTCAAGATAAAATGTTATTTCCTTTCAATGGGTGTCAATGTGGAAAGAAACCCTGAGTTGTGTTTGTACAAAGTGACCTGATTTTAAAGTTCAAAGCACTTGATCGCAAACATAATTCAGGAGCTAGTGAAATGGCTCAACTGGTGAAGTGTGTGCCATACAAGCAATGAGGACCTGAGTTCAAACCCCAGCATAAGCATAAAAATCCTGTCACAGAGGTATACGCCTGTTATCTCAGTTGGGAGAGAGGAGGCTAGGAACGCAGAGAAGCAAATGGAATCCAAATCCTGATGTGGTGCATGCTTGCAATCTCAGCATTCGGGAGGCGGAGAAAGGAGGACCATCAGAAGTTCCAGAATAGCCAAGGTTACATAAGCAGACTCTGTCTCAGAAAGGGGGTGGGGTTCTGGAGAGAGGACTTAGCTTGCTGCTCTTGCAGCAGAGGCCGGGGGTTGATCCCCAGTGCCCACATCAGGTGACTCACAACCACCTGTAATTTCAGTTGCAGGGATTCTGCACCCACTGGCATCTGCATGTATATGGTACACATAAACCCATGCGGGCACACATACATACACCTAAAAATACAATCATTTTTCATTATATAAACCAAAGCAAAACAAAAGGAGCGCACAGCACAGGCCGGATACCTGGCCGGGCTTTGCACACACGGAAACTGCATTGTGCAATTCTGAACTGCAGGTTGACCCAGGCCCCTGATGCTTCAGTTTGCCTTCTGTGTCTTGGACTGTATGATGATGTGAAAGTAAACGTGCACAGCCATCCTATTTGTCACTTTAAGAATAGTAGTCAACAAATTATATGAGGTATTCTCCCATTTTCTTATAAAATGGGCCTTGTGTCCAAGGGACTTGCCCAACTGCTGGCAACCATCAGAGCTCTGAGCCACTCTTGGAAGGGTGGGACTCATCTAGGTCGACCAGCAGGTGAGGTAAGCAACCACACATTCAATTTGGGTTATTGTCTAAAGATCCCCTGGAGTGGGGTTACAAACAGTTGCAAGCCCCTGACATAGGTGCCGGGAACTGAAGCCAGGGGCTCTGCAAGGGCTCTTAACCACGGAGCCATCTCTTTCTGTGCTAAGTGAAGGAGCATGTCCTCCTCTAGGTTCTCTCATTCACACCACTGCTCCCCTTGCTAGTGACTCCACCTGGACCCCAATTCTCTGCCTTTCCTTTACGGCTAACACACTAGGGGCTTGTTTTGTTTTGCTTTATGTATGCTCATGTTTTGCCTTCATGGAGGTCAGAAGAGGGCATTGGATTCCCTGGAAATGGAGTTCTGGATGGTTGGGAGCCATCATTTGGTGCTGGGAACCAAACCCAGGTCCTCTGCAGCAGTAACAAGTGTTCATAACCACTAAGCCATCTCTCCAGCTCCATACTAAGATTTTGAGTCTAATTTGGCCATGGCCCTTTGCTTGGTGACACCCAGCAGATCTGGGTGGAGACCCTCCTTTGTGCTCACAGACCTGCACTCCCACTCCTAGTGCTGACTCAAAGGCTTGGAGAGCAGATGGTTCATTCTGGACATGACTCCAGGAAACACAAAAGAAAGACAGGGTAAGGAGGAAAGACAATGGAGGGTGTGTTTCTGAGCTTGTTACCCCCATGGGGCTCAGTCCTGTTGGGGAACAGTGTAGAGACTGCATGGAGCACACCTCAGAATTGTCCCACTGTTAGGACTCACGGAGCTCAGAAGTAGGCTTAGCAAATGTGAGGTCCTGGGTTCCAACCTAATACCCTCCAAAAGAAGTTAAGATGGTTGTGTTATGTTAGGTGGTTTTTATGGCAGACAACAGTAGTTGCAATAACAATAAATACCATCTAAGCCAGGTATAGCGGTGCACATTTATGACATCAGCACCAGGAGACAGGGGGGTCATTCAAGGCCAGTTTGAGCTGCATAGAGAGTTCAAAGCCAGCCTGAACCACATGAGACACTGTCTCAAAAATTTAAAACAAAATAAAAAGGAGTCTGGAGAGACAGCTCAGTGGAACTCTAAATGCTCACATGCTTGTAATCCCAGGGCCTGGGAAGTAAATACCAGAGGTCCTGGGAGTTCACTGGCCAGCCAGTTGAGCCCAGTCACTGAGCTTCAGGTTCAGGGAGATCCTGTCTCAAAACATAAGATGGTGTTGGAATGAAGGTCAGTGGGTGAACGCAGTTGTTCCATAAGCCTGGTGACCTGAGTTCAAATCCACAAAGCTGTCCTCTGACCCCTGAATGCCAGCTGTGCCATGTGTGCCCACACCTCCACCTATGTCCACAACAATAATAGATGTAGCCGGGCAGTGGTGGCACATGCCTTTAATCCCAGCTCTTGGGAGGCAGAGGCAGGTGGATTTCTGAGTTTGAGCCTGATCTACAGAGTGAGTTCCAGGACAGCCAGGGCTACACAGAGAAACCTTGTCTCAAAAAAAAAAAACCAATAATAATAAATGTAAACTTAATAATGTGGACATTAATGTCGACCTCTGACCTCTGATGAATGTACCCACTCATTCATATACACCTACCCTACACATGAATGTGCACATGTGCGTGCGCGCGTGTGTGCGCGCGCGCACACACACACACACACAATTTAGTCATTCATTCATTAAAAACACTGTCTCAATAGAGAACAAAATGTTTGGAATAATTATCCACCAAGGACTATCTCTACCAACTTGCCTTCCCCCACACACCATTCAGCATTGGTACTCTCTTGACACCCAAGCTGGAGGGCTGGGGGAGGCAGGAGATGATCTTCCACAACAGCTAGAGATCTCAGGTGGTCACAGGGGTTACAGAGCAAGCGAGCAACAGCATTCGCAGTATTTGCCCTTATATTTCTGTACCAAAAATGGCCATATTATTTCTTCTTCTCAGTTTTCTTCTGTATATATAGAAGCACTTCCAGCATCAGAAAGGACAATGGTACTTAGTACTCAAAAACTGTCTTCTCAATGAGTGGATGGATGGATGGATGGATATGCATGGAGTTCAGGGTAAGATGTTGAGGCAGAAGGCAGACTTGGGGCAGGGGCTAGGAGGAAATTATAGACACTTTCAGTGCTCCCATGACTTGTTGCCCTTAATAACTAGAAGAAACAGGCAAAACTTGGGAGCCATTCAGGATTCCAAGTTCAAGGCCTGCCTGAGCTACATATTGAATGTATTCTGCTTGGGCAACTTAAAGAGACTCTGTCTCAAAATGAAAATACAGCGCTGAGGCATAACTTGGTGGCAGAACTCTGAAGGGGGGGGGGAGCAGAGGCAGAAAAGGCACGAGTTTCAAGTCATAAAAATCTCCAGACAATTGGGAAAATAAGATCACACGAAAAGCAGGGTAATTTTTCTAATGCTGGGAGTTTTAGGGAACCTCAGGAAGTAACAGCATCAGTAGCTCTTTCTGTGTCCACCCCCAAACCTCCATCAGCATTCAAGGAGAGGGGCTGCTTCTCTGCTGGTTCCTTTTCAAGCCTAAGTGCTATTAAAAGTAACGACAGGGGCAAAACTAAACTTACCCAGACAAGAAGAACAAGTTGTGTAGAAATCAAGTATCCTCACCTAATTACCAGACACACCCTCATGGCCTAGTTCATGGCCAGGTAAGTGACCTGCCCACCACCCTTGGGCATAAAGGTGTGTCTGTGTAAGCACTCCCAAGGCCTCTGCCATGCGGATACTGGGTTAGGCTATTCCGCCCTGGTGGAGTGGAAGTGGAAAGGAACTCCCCCCATGCCCTCTGGTCTGGAGCCAGCAACTCCTCGGAGCCACCACCACCAATGGCCCTGACTCATCTGTTCTACCTAACATAGGTGTGGCTACAGCAGGGACCCTAGCATAAGGGATTGGGTGGCTCCAGAGAACAAGAGCCATGTCTTCTATCAGCCCGAGACCTACAAAGACTACATCAGTGGCCTGCAGTAATAAAATTGCTGTTTAACGGCTGAATCAGTCCGTTCTCCGTCCATGGAAGCTTAGTGCTCAGAGTCACATGTGAACAGATGATCCCTTCTGACAGGGATCTGCCTCAGGCACAGGAAACTGAGAGTGTCCTATAAGCTCTTGAGATTCCTGGGACTTTGCTGGGTTTCCTGCTGAGCTTCCACAGTCTGGCACTTGTCTCCTGTGCTCTCCTTGGCTGGGAGTGCTCCCAAGCGTGGGTCCCTAATGACAGTGTCCTCATCCTGATGGTCAGTGAGCTTTTAAGCTTGGCTTCAAGGTGGTAGTTGCTGCTGCTTTTCTTTTTTCCTCTTCTCTTCTTTCTTTCCTTCTTTCTTTTTCTTTTCTTTTATTTGTTTGGTTGGTTGGTTGGTTTGGGGGTTTGATTTTGTTTTGTTTGTTTGTTCGTTTGTTTGTTTGTTTTGAGATAGGGTTTCTCTGTGTAGTCCTGGCTGTCCATGAACTCACTCTGTAGACCAGGCTGGCCTCGAACTCAGAAATCCACCTGTCTCTGCCTCCTGAGTGCTGGGACTAAAGGCGTGTGCCACCACCACCTGGCTCTTTTTCCTCCTCCTCTTCCTCCTCCTCTTCCTCCTCCTCTCCCTCCTCCTCTTCTTCCTCCTCCTCCTTCTTCGTCATCTTTTCCTCTTTAGTGTTGGGAATTGTACCTAGAGTCTCATACATGCTAGACAAGTATTCTATCACTGAACTACACTCAGCCCAGTTTCATTCCTTCATTCATTCATATATATGTGTGTGTGTGTATGTATATGTAATGTTGTGTGTGTGTGTTTATATATATATATATAATTTTGTTTAGTGTTTTTAAAGACTTTTTATTATTTATATGCATATGAGGAGGGCATCAGGTCCCCTGGAGCTGGAGTTTCAGGGAGTTGGAAGCTGCCTGATGTGGGTGCTGGAAAATGAACTTGGGTCCTCTGCAAGTGCATGGAGACTCTTAACTGAGCCATCTCGTCTGCCTCCTTTTTTACTCTTTCTTTTGAGACAGGGTCACACTATGCTCCTCAGCCTGGCTCTCATGGGTTCAGTCTGAAGCCCAGGAAGAACTTGAACTTGTCACCCGGCTGCCTCGGCCTCCTGGCTTGTTGAGGTTACATGCCTGAGTCATTGAATCCAGGTTCATGGATCTTGTTTTCACAGCTGAGCTTTCTAGGAGGGGCTCAATAGACATTGACTCCTCAGTATCTGCCTGTAGCCTGATTTCCTCTCATTTGTCTAAATCTAGACAGAGCAGAACTCTCTTTCCAAACCACACAGCACCATAGGACCACTCAGGATAAGATGCCTCGTCCGCTTGTAGCCCACCACGTACCTCCTAGACAGTCCACATGGCTCTGAGATGCATGTGGGAATGGGACACAGTGAGTGACAAATGTCCTCTCATAGTCTCAAGTGTGGGAATTGGGCCAAAGACATCCAGCATGTGGTTTCTCTTTCACCTTACTCAACTTTTCATCCCTTTCTCTGGCCAGACGCCCAGAAAAGTAGCCTTGGAACCTGGTGCCATTCCTTTTCTGGCCCCACCTTCAGGTTTCTGTTGACAATTCCTGGGAACCAGAAGGGACAACCTTTAGCCTTCCACCTCTTCTACGTCACTTGTCACTTCTACCTACACATAGGCAGCAAGACCCAGTGGCCAGATAGATGTCAGTTCTCTATCTGAGATGAGACATTGTGATCTGAGTTCTATAGGACTGACTTGTGATTTGCTCAAGCAGATGGTTTCAGGCTATCCAGAGAGACAGTTGATTGTTGGTTTGTTTTGTTTCTTTTTATTGTTTTTGTTGTTTAAAGGTTTATTTATATAGTGTTCTGTTTGCATGTACATCTGCACACCAGAAGAGGGCGCCAGATCTCATTACAGATGGTTGTGAGCCACCATGTGGTTGCTGGGAACTGAACTCAGGGCTTCTGATTGGAGCAGTCAGGGCTCTCAATCTCTGAGCCATCTCTCCAGCCCTATTAGTTTGTTTTGAGACAGGCTATAGCCAAGGCTGGCCTAGAACTCAAAGTAATCCTCCTGCCTCAGCTTTCCTCTTGAACACTGAGACTACAAACATCCACTACCATGCCTGAAAATGTCATGTATATACAATGCAAGGTGGAGTTGACTGCTATAGCTTCATACATATATTAAATGGAGTATCATGTAATTCAAATTGGCCTTGAACTCACTATGTAAGTGGGGATGAGATTGAATTCCTGATCCTTTGGCCTCCATCTCCTAAATGGTAGTATTATAGGTGTGTGTTACCATGCCAGATTTTATGTGGAGCTAAGGATTTGGTATAGGCTGGGTATCACCACACTTATGTAGAGTTCAGAAGAGGGTATCAGATCTCTAGAACTGGAGTTACAGATGGTTGTGAGCTGCCATATGGATTCTGAGAACCTAAATGAGGTTCTCAGTAAGAGCAGTAAGTGCTCTTAGCCATTGAGCCATCTTTCCAGATGCCTTCTACCTTTCTTTCTTTCTTTTTTTTTTTTTTTTTTTTTTTTGGTTTTTTGGGACAAGGTTTCTCTGTGTAGCCCTGACTGTCCTGGATCTCTCTCTGTAGACTAGGCTGGCCTCAAACTCAGAAATCCGCCTGCCTCTGCCTCCTGAGTGCTGGGATTAAAGGCCTGCGCCACCACTGCCCAGCCTCTACCTTTCTTTTTGAAACAAGATTTGTCACTCAGCTCTCAGCTCCCCAGTTTGCTGGACTGGCTAGCCAGGAAGTTCTGAGAATGTTCCTGTCTCCATTGCATCGGTGGTGGTCGGGTGGCAGATGGGATTCTAGGAACCCTACTGCAGGTCCTGCTGCTCTCGTGGCAGACACTTTGCCATCTGAGCCATCTTCCCAGCTCCCCAGAATCAGCTTTGTCTTGCCTGTCCAATGACGTTGTAACCAGGCTCTTTCTTCTTGTTTTCTTCATGCCAGTGCCGTGGGATCCTGGAAGCGCATTCCCATCAAAGTGGATCCCAGCTTTTAGAAATGATCTTGGCTCAGCCCTCCATTTCCCAATTTCGTGTTTCAAGTCAACATGAGTAAGAAGCGTTCAGAGCACCCAGTAGGGGTGGGTGTAGTAAGCTGCTGCCGCAGAGTCCCTAAGCAGGCTGGTGGAGCACCTAATTTACAACACCATGTCTCAAAAACTAAAAGTGAACAGGCAAAAATATGTGACCCTTTGTATCTGAAAGCTTAGTAGAGTGTTTCCAAGGCTCACGCCCCATGTAGCAGTCATCAATAGTTTTTTTTTAAGAAAAAAATTAATTAATTTATGGTGTGTGTGTGTGTGTGTGTGTGTATGTGTGTGTGTGTGTGTGTGTGTGTGTGTGTGTGTGTGTAAGTTAAAGAACTTAGAGTCAGTTTTCTCCTTCTAACAGGTGAATCTTGGGATTAAATTTAGGTTGTAAGAGTTGGGGACAGCCGGGCCGTGGTGGCGCACCTTTAATCCCAGCACTTGGGAGGCAGAGGCAGGTGGATTTCTGAGTTCGAGGCCAGCCTGGTCTACAGTGAGTTCCAGGACAGCCACGGCTACACAGAGAAACCCTGTCTAGAAAAACCAAAAAAAAAAAAAAAAAAAAGAGTTGGGGACAAGCATTTTAACCCCTTTAAGGCTTCTTGCTGGCTTTTTTTCCATTTGTTGACACAAGTCTTACCATATAGCCCAGACTGGCCTCAAACTTATGGCATTCCTTCTCCCTCTGCTTCCCAAGTGCTACCATTACAAGCACGGGTTACCACATTGTCTTAGTCAGGGTTTCTATTCCTGCACAAACATCATGAACAAGAAGCAAGTTGGGGAGGAAAGGGTTTATTGAGCTTACACTTCCATGCTGCTGTTCATCACCAAAGAAAGTCAGGACTGGAACTCAAGCAGGTCAGGAAGCAGGAGCTGATGCAGAGGCCATGGAGGGATGTTACTTACTGGCTTGCTTCCCCTGGCTTGCTCAGCTGGCTTTCTTATAGACCCCAAGACTACCAGCCCAAAGATGGTACCACCCACAAGGGGCCCTCCCCCCTTGATCACTAATTGAGAAAATGGCTTACAGCCTGATCTCATGGAGCCATTTCCTCAACTGAAACTCCTTTCTCTGTGATAACTCCAGCTTGTGTCAAGTTGACAGAAAATCAACCAGTACACACATTTTGCACATCATTCCTTTTTCTTTTTCTTTCTTTCTTTCTTTCTTTCTTTCTTTTTTTTTTTTTGTCGCCATTGTTTTTGTTTCGAGACAGGGTTTCTCTGTGTAGCCCTGGCTGTCCTGGAATTTGCTCTGTAGACCAGGCTGACCTCGGACTCACATAGATCGCCCTGCCTCTACCTCCTATGTGCTGAGATTAAAGGTGTGTGCCACCATGCCTGGCACCTTCTGTTACATACATACAGCAAATGTTGTTTATTCATTTGTTAATCAGTGTGACCTCTCCACGTTGGCGCCATTAGGAACCACACTATTGGGAATATTCATGTACTAGTGTTTGGGTGGCGTTATGTCCTCATTTCTCTTGGCTAAACACTTAGAAATGGACTTCCTAGGCGCTGGCCGCCACGCTTGACTTTTTGTTTGGTTTGTTTGTTTCCTGAAACAAGATTTCTTTGTGTAGCCCTGTCTGTCCTGGAACTCTCTCTTTTGACCAGGCTGGCCTCGAACTCAGAGATCAGACTGCCTCTGCCTCCCGAGTGCTGGGATTAAAGGGGCGGCGTGTGCCAACACAGCCCCTCGTGCTTGACTTCTTAAAAGAATCTCCAAACTGCTTTGCAAAACACCTATTAAGAAATCAGCTCAGTAACTTTGGAATATTCCACCAGACCCCTCCCCTCCTAGCAGAGAAAGGTCACAGAGCTCAGTAGGTACACACCTCTCCCTTTTGGAAGAGAGAGACTAATTACATTTGACCTTTTTTTGTTTGGTTGTTTGTTTGGTTTTTTTTTTGGTGTTTTGTTTTGTTTTGTTTTGTTTTGTTTTGTTTTGTTTTGTTTTGTTTTTTTCCGAGACAGGGTTTCTCTATGTAGCCCTGGAACTAATTACATTTCTCAGACCACAGGTGGGGAACGACCAACCGCCACCTGCCGGTAGCGGAAGCAGGGCACACCAGCCTACAGACAAGGGGAGTCTTGACCGCCTCATTCCCTAAGGACCAATCAGTTTAAAAGTCACACTGTTCTGCCAATCACGTTGCACCTAGTGGCTGTTGCTCTGTAAACTGTATAAAGGCTCACCAAATGGGTCAAGAGGGGTCACAACCTCTCCTTCGAGTGTGCTAAGGCCCCAGTGCATTGGAATAATAAAATCCTCTTGCTGATTGCATCGACTCCGTGGTGTTCACTGGGGGTCTCAGGAAGCTAAAGGCTCCCCAGAGTCTTTACACCTACAACCACTGACACTCTCTCTACATCGATCAAACAGGATCAGGTCCTTGGCACCTGTTTTTTACCATGAGCCACAACTAAGTTTAGACATTCCTATGCTGAGGTCAGTAGCTCTATTATCCTGATCTTTCAACTAGTGAGGCTACTCAGAATTGCTTCGCGGCCTCGGATTGGATCATTTTCTCCCGAGAGCCTCAGGGTGGGGATGGAAAGAATGGTGTGTTTAGAGGCATTAGCAATGCCAAGGGATTAACTACGCCACACCAGACAGTCCGGTGCTAAAACCTAAAAGCACAAGTGATGAGAGATACTGTGGAGGAAGTAGCTAGGGGAGGGGAAGGACCCAAAACCAAGCCCAATCCTGACTCAGTCTTTGAGCTGCGAATCTACACTGCGATTGCATCATGGAGCCTCCGCAGTACGGCCCTGATGCGGCAGGAGGGTGGGGTTGGGGGGGGACTAAGGCTGGCATCTGTTCCCCATCTCTGCCCCCGAAGGATGCTGCGTGGTTACTCGAAGCTAGATGACAGCACCTGCCGCGAGGGCCCGCACCTCCTTGGTATTATTATGGTATTGGCTCTGTCTGCCTTGTCCGCGGGCGAGCAGAGTAATGAGATGCAATGCAGCAATTGCTACCCTGATCCAGCAGTTTTGATTCTTTCCTATAGCTACAAGCAATGGCTTCCATCACCACTCCCCACCCCCAGCTGGAAGGCAGTAAACAGGAAGTGACCGTTTCTCCCAGGGGGTTGTATGGGACTCGAGCTGTGGGGGTTTCTTATCTGTGCTAGGAACCGTTCAGATTGGGGCGTGGCTCAACGCGCTCAATGCTTGGCGCTTAGAGCGCACTCTCGCTTCCCATCTCGCCATTCCCCTCCCCCTCCCTATCTCCCTTTCTTTCTCCTCCAATTGCCTTCTCCTCTCTCCTCCCCACCACTCTCTTTCTCCCCCAACAGCTTTCCATTTAAGAGTGATTACTATGCCTCAAGGATTTGGGTTGAGGGTTAGAATTTAGGTTGAAGTCCAGCATCCTGGTTGCAAATTAACATTAAGCCTTCGGTGTGATTGGAAGTTGTTAAACAAAGCACAGGCCTCGAAAAACCCAAAACCAAAATCAAAAAAAAAAGCACAGGCACAACTCCCCGGTAGCCAGAGTTGGGGGAGGGGCATCGTTTTTGTTCGGTTTGTTTTATTTGTTTTGTTTAACTTTGTCTTGTACAAGACAAGGTCTCATCCTGCAGCAGTGGATGACGAACAGTAATTCTTGTGTTTTATAAAAATAAAGAGAGAAGGAATATGTTTGGTGGGTGTGGAGTCAGGTGTGGGGGAAGGGGTGCCGCTGCGGGCCCATGCTGAGGCATCCCTTCCCCCTGAGGGACCAGACAGACATGAAGGTATAGTATAGAATAGAGTTTATTCGGGGCATGGGGAGGGGAGCTGAGAGGATAGTAGAGGCAGAGAAAGGCACAGAGAGGGAGCAGAGTAGAGGCCGGCCATGAACACGTGGAGAGAGGGGGGAGGGGAATGGGGACAGAGCAAGAGCTAGAAGGCAAGGGAGAGAGGAGGGGCAAGAAGCCCAGTTTATAGTGGGTCAGGCACATCAGGCTGTTGCCAGGCAACTGTGGGGCGGAGCCTAGGCAAAATGCTAACACTCCTGCCTCAGCATTACCAGTGCTAGGATTACAGACACTTTTGCCACGTGGGATTTGTTTTATAGGGGTGGTGTGATGGGGACTGGACCTAGGGTCTTGGATGTAAGAATAGAATAGTAGAATTGAGCAGCTGCTCACAATGCCCGAAGCAGCCCTTCCCCCATGCAATCACAGACAAGCACGCCACGGAGATATTGTCTGCAAATCTCTTGCTCAGTCTTCCAGGTGCCAGCGTTTCTAACCTGCGGAAGTGAGCTTACATCAAAGGCGGGATTGGTGGCTACACATGCTGCTACCCACCCCACCCCCCTCGCTGCCTTCTGCCTGGGAATGAGAGAGCCTGGCTGCAGGCGCCTGCTCTGCAATCTCCCCCATCTAAGAGGCACACAGGCCCACTTATGCCATGTAGGCCCTGATTCCTCTCTTCAAAATCCTTGCCGTTCCTGTTGTCTGTCCATGGCGTTAGAAACTCTTCTGATAAATACATCCCTTACTCCCAGCAGCCTCAGAATCACTTTGAGCCCCACATTCGAGTATTTTTGGTGGGTATGATGTCAAGCTTGCCACTACTGAGCTACACCCCAATTTTCGTTTTCAGTGTGTTTTAATTTAAATGTTATTGTGTTTATTCATTGAGTGTGTGTGTGTTTGTATGTGTGTGCCATAGCATGCCGTGGAGGCAAAGGATAAATGGCAGGGAGTCGATTCTTTCCCTCCCCATGTGGATGGGTCCTAAGATGGAACTCGGGTCCCTAGGCTTAGCACCTGGAGAGCACTTTTACCGGCTAGATTCAGCTGGCCCTGGTGTTTTGCATTTTGGATTTAAATAGAATGAAATTTCACTCTTTTGAGTTCCATTATCTTTAACCTGTAAAACTGCAGTTCATTTCTGTGCCCTGCCCCCGTGTTCCTTTGGGAATAAGTCAGAATACCACTGTAGTTTTTCTTTGTCCCTGGGTTCATCACTGGATTGAGTAAGGCTGCCTCATGTGCCTGCCTCGATGTCAGACAAAAAACAGAAGAGGGGTGAGCGATGAGGGGTGAGCGATGACTTCATGCACCGAAATCTGCATTTGTTCTCTTTCCGTGAAGCACAGCAGATCCACTGTCCCCGCAGGGCAGTCACGACAAGCTTCTGGGTCACAGGCCTCCCTCCCTAGCTTCCTGGAATTGTGGTAGGTGGGCAGATGATGTTTCTTCATTTGTGGCTTTGGAACTGAAGCTTTTTTTTTTTTTTTTTAAGAAGTTAATGGCTTAATGGCTTCCTCATGGGCTTCCACCCAATCCTTGCTAAATTTTGCTTAGCCTTTCTGTCTTTTCAGCTCTCAGTCATGAATAAATTAGCCGAGGTTCACCCCTGACCTTTGCTTTTCCCAAGGCCAGATGAATCACCCGGCTTCTCCACTTCCCTCTCTCAGAAGGCAGCGAGAGTGGTTGGAGGAGACTTTGCCCCAGGAAAACTCCAGCCAGCTCCTTGACTTCCCAGAACAAAGAAATTCCAGTGCTGGTGGGGAGAGGGGAGCTTTGTTCTCAGCAGGAAGAAACCAAAGAACTTCCTGAGGGGGGCTAGAAACGTCTGTGTTCTGAGGAACTGAGAGAACCTGAGCTCTTGACAGCCCTGAGCTAGCCAGGTTCAGCCACCTGTCCTCAATAAGCTCACTTAACCAGCAATAATGAAAACCACAAAAAGATTTAGTCGGTGGGGCCGCATTGCTAAGAACAGTGGTCCAGTGGCAACTCCCAAGCCCATTTGCAGAGTCCTAACTTGAGGGTTAGAGTCTTTTATTTCTTCCCAATTCCATACACACGTATGATGCACTTTGATCACACACCTCCCACTTTCTCCACCAAACCCATTTCTTCTCCGAAAGTGCGCCTCCTATTCTCATGTCTTTTTTATTTGTTTGTTTCAGACCACTACATTTAATTAGAATTGGCCACCTGTGTGCTGTGTGTGTGTGTGTGTGTGTGTGCGCGCGCGCACACACACACACACACGCACACGCACACGTGCAAAAAAAGAGAAAAAACAAGCAAGCAAGCAGGCATCTGTTTCTTTTGAGGCAGGGGGTTCACTGTGTAGACCTGTCTGGCTTGCAACTCTCTCTGTAGAACAGACTGACCTCAAACTCACAGAAATCCTCCCAAGCACTAGGATTAAAGGCTTGAGCTACTGCCATTGAATCATCTTTTTAGAATATCTTCATGCAAGTCAGGATTGTTTTAACCTGTGTGGATTCACCTGGTCAAGCCACACCCCACCCCCAGTCCATGTCCTGGAGATGGTGCTTGTTAGAGGAAGGAATTTGAACCAGAGGGAAAACTCCAGTAAAATTCAAGGTATGTTGTGAATTTGCTCTGGGCTTGCTTAGGAGCCATTCAGAAGCCTAATCCAGGCATAGGCCTCCATTGGGAGTCTCAAAAATTGACCTCAAAAAGTGTAACCTCACTAACCTTCCTGAAACTCAGGCCTTTGTATGCTCCTTCCTTCCCAGCAGAATAGCCTTTGCCACCCAGGTACCCCATCTGTTGGAAAACCCCACCCCTAAGCCCACTGTCAATAACCTAGCAACAGCAGGCAAGTCATCATCAGCCACCAAAATGGTGCATATTTCCATTGTCATGATGAGTTGTGTACCCTCTCTATGCACATGCGTGAACTATACCCCCTTATAAAAATCCAGTACCTTCTCTTTCCACCCTCTTTTCCATTCCACCCTCGATCAGAGGCAGTCTCTGCATCCCATCCCATCCCTTCCCCCAATATACCTTGTGTGTGAGATTTGTTGTATGGTGATCTTTGCAGCATGCCTTGGCTCCAATCTGCCAAGGTACCTCCTGCCACTTAATCATAACGCTGTCCACCCAGTTTTCTTGGTTGGTGAACACTCCTACCACAAAAGCGATTTCTAAGGATACTAGAATCAATGCAAAACAAACAAACAAGCACAAAAGCGTAAGCATAGTTCTCTCACCTCAAAGCCAGTAAGAGTTTACTATGTAACCAAATGTGAGCATTGCCTCAGATTTACATTACTCTGAGTACCATGTCCCAACATGATAACAGTTTCATTATGTTTTATAGTAATAGAACAAAGGATGTCATAAATCAAGACACTTTTCAAATACTTTGGTGGGTCCATCAGGTAGGAAGTGATGAAGCTTCAGCTATAGACCCCCGATGACATTCTTAGCATTTAGGCTAATGGAAGCTGGGAGACTTTTTATACATTCCAAAAGTATTTACCTAATAGCTACAAGGGTGTTAGGTCAAACACAAAAGTGAGCAATAAATGGCTATTTAGAGGGCTCAGATGGCTGAAGAGAGTTTGGCTCTAGACCTGCAAATTTCAACTGTTCACAATTGATGAACTTCTAATTGGCCAATCAGCCTTGTAGAATGTTAATGTAGGTGTAGTGACTATTATAGAATTTTCATTTCTTTTAAAACACAGAAATATAAGAATGTGCTTTCATTTTAATCCCAGGTGTGGTGATGTGGGGCTGCTTTGGATTGTTCACAGCAGCTGACTATGATTTGCCTCATGCTCTAGCAAAGGCAAGGTTTTGCTAGCTGCAGATAGTTTATGTGATTGTGTGACATTTGGAGTTCTGGGAACTTTTCAAAGGTTATATAAATTCGAGGCCCCCAAGAGGTAGGGTGGGTGGTTGTTATTTTGGAGCATTGGTTGTGTAGCCATGGCCAAAGAAGAAACAAAGGAAAAGAAATTAGATTCAGGAATTTTCCTAATTCCTCTCTCCCCTCTATCCTTGTTTGTCTCCTATCTTGTGTTAAGGGGTGAAACCATGGCAATAAATGGTGGGAAAAAGAAGAACCCACAAAGTAGCAAAGACTGACTACAATGTGGGTGCTGTTTTTTTTTCTCCTGGGAACTTCTATTAACACTAGTATCCCTCACCTGGAACTGGCAGCCTATCTTGAACATTGTCCAGAATTGACATTGGTCAGAAAGTAGCTGTGAAAAATAACTTGAGTTAAAAAATAACTAGCTTGCCGGGCAGTGGTGGCGCACGCCTTTAATCCCAGCACTTGGGAGGCAGAGGCAGGTGGATTTCTGAGTTCGAGGCCAGCCTGGTCTACAGAGTGAGTTCCAGGACAGCCAGGGCTACACAGAGAAACCCTGTCTCGAAAAACCAAAAAACAAAAACAAAACAAACAAACAAACAAAAAAAAAAACAAAACTAGCTGATGACTCTTAGCCCTCTCCCAGCTGTGTGGAAAGGAGAACAGAACTCATTTTCTAGGAAGTCAGCACTACTGATACAAACTCCAAGCAAGCACTTCTGCGAAATCTTCTGAGGACCTGGCCACCCCTTTGCCATGAGGATAATACCATACTGACCCCAGGGCCATGGATCACAGCAAGACAGTGTTCCTAGGAATCTATGGGGACAGATAATGAAAGAAGGGATCATGAGAAGGAAAAGAAGCCATTTCCTTAGGATCTAGTTTGCCCTTCCTATTGAGAGTTAAGAATCTTTGACACAAATGATAAATCTAAAACTGCCTACAGAGATAATTCACATTTCCCTAAAGACACTCAAACATGGATGTTGACAACAGCAAATAGGGGTTTAAGAGGTAGCTCAGTTGACAGTAGACTTATCTGGTATTGCACAAGGCCATGAGTTCAATCCCCAGTACCATATAAAGCAAGAATGGTAATATTCACCTGTAATCTCAGCATTCAGGAGGTAGAAACAGGATGGTCAGAAGTTTGGGTTCTCCACCACATAGTGATTCAAGGCCAACTTGGGCTCTATGATACTTTTGAAAAAAAGAAAAAGAAAAGAGAAAAGAGAAAAAAAACAGAAAAATAAATAACAATAATTTTTGCTTACTTGGAGCCTGAATATGTGTTAACTAGAGTTTTACCATATCAACACTCCTCTCTCATTCTTAAACAGCACACTTCATAAAACCACCTTACAATTTCATTTACTAAAGAAGAGTCTTTTTGCTGCTTTTTCTAGAGTGGGTCTTACTGTATAGCCCTGGTTGTCTTGGAATTCACTATGTAGAGCAGGCTGGCCTTGAACTCACAGAGATCCACCTGCCTCTGCCTCCCTAGTGCTAGGGTTAAAGGTGTGTGTCAGCTGGATGTGATGGTGCATACTTTTAATTCCAGTACTGGAAAGACAAGAGTAGGCAGATCTCTCTGAGTTCTAGGCCAGTCTGGTCTACACAGTAAGTTCCAGGACAGCCATGGGTATGTAGAGACCCTGTCTTAAAACAAAAAGTATGAAGTGGAAATTTCTGGCTTCTTTGGAGACTCAGTTGTGTCATGTGATGGTTTTCTGGAAACTGTCTTGTAAGAGAATGTTTTTGCTAAAGCAGACACATGGGAGGATGTTTTGCTAAGAACAAACGTAGTGACAGGCAGTGATGGCACACGTCTTTAATCCCAGCCCTTGGGAGGCAGAGGCAGGTGGTATTGGTTCGCCTTGCCACTCTACTGATCATCATTTGGTGCAACTTCATAGAGAGAAATGTACCAAAGAACTTCTGGTGGTGTTCTGGTGGCTTCTTGCAGCTTCCCCTGACTTGGGCCAATTGGCAGAGCCTTGAAGTTTCTTCTGAATCGAATTGCCATTGCTGGTTCATGAATGGTGCTTGTAGGTGGCTAGAGCTGCCACTGCTGATTCATGCGAACTGAACTGCTGATATCCTGACAACACAGATTGGAATTGCCCCAAAGCACTATTTCTAAACAGATCTGCAACCCTTTTCCTATTAATCCTTTCTTCCCACTACCTGTGGTGGGTGGTGGGCTAGAAGGGAGGTTAAAGCATTTAAGAACCCTTATTAAAAGTAGGTTTTGAAAAATATGAGCCTACAAATCTTATAATGACATCCTTTAATGAATGTAACCTAGGGGCTGGAGAGATGGCTCAGCAGTTAAGAGCACTGACTCCTCTTTCAGAGGTCCTGATTTCAATTCCCAGCAACCACATGGTGTCTCACAACCATCTGTAACGGGATCCAATGCTCTCTTCTAGCGTGTGTCTGAAGACAGTGGCAGTGTACTCATATAAATAAAAAATAAATAAATCTTAAATGAATGTAACCTAGAAAGCTAGGGGAGCATATTTGCTGTTGCTATAAAGACACAGGTGCCTACTCCCCAAAAAATGGGGATAGGAATGTTCCACTGTCTTTTTCCATTATAATGAACCAGCTTGCCTCCATTTTAGACTTAAAAGTCACCTTATAGTGAAGACAAACTAGGCTCATTCCTGTTTATGATTAAACTTCTGTTTCTTAAGGATTGGGCTATGCCCCACCTGTAACCTTATGGTTACAAGTGTTAACAAATGGTTCTGTACTGCCTGTTCCGGGAAACAGCAACAATGTCCTTGTTTCAAAAAGATGTTTATAAG
The DNA here is from genome assembly GCA_028551405.1 of Uromys caudimaculatus. Taxonomy (NCBI): domain Eukaryota; kingdom Metazoa; phylum Chordata; class Mammalia; order Rodentia; family Muridae; genus Uromys; species Uromys caudimaculatus. The sequence goes on from CM052722.1 coordinate 5,831,423, forward strand.
CATCTTGCAAGCCTACCTTTGTATCAAAAGGTTGTTATGACTAGCTGTTGTTATGACCTTATGACCAACTTGCAGTCATGTCTGTTTCACGAGGTGGTTGGGACTAAGTAGTTATGTTTATGTTCTTCTGCTCCTGTAACCCCACCTATTTTACCTGCAAAATCCCCATTTAGAAAGCCCCTACCCCTGAGTTTGTCTTCCTCACTTCCAAGGCTGACTGCTTGAACCCCACCTTAGGGGAAGCAGCCTATATACATTGATTAAAAAGCTGGCTTTGAGCTACACTGAATCTAATTGAAGAGAAAGTGGGGAAAACTCTCGATCACCTGGGTACGGGGGACAAGTTCCTGAACAGAACACCAGGGGCTTATGCTCTAAGATCAAGAATAGACAAATGGGACCTCATGAAACTGCAAAGCTTCTGTAAGGCAAAGGACACTGTCAATAG
>CM052722.1:5832370-5865363 GCA_028551405.1 Uromys caudimaculatus
GGCGGGAGGTGGAATTCCCTCCTAGAGGCGGGTTGGGGAGGGGATGGGGGGTATACAAAGAGGAGACTCAGAAAAGGGGAAACATTGGAAATGTATATAAAGTATCAAAAATAAAAAAGGAGGAAAAAAAAAAGCTGGCTTTGATTAGTTGCTTGCCTTAATTAACTTGGCTATGATGATATGGGTCTGTGGTCTTTCTCCTCGAATCTTTGGAATTAAACAGTGACTCTGTCTAAAACCTCAAGGAACAGTTTCACTCTGGCTCATCCTGGAATTCTTCAGTGTTGTCAGGGATTTGGCTTTACTTGAGTGGAGAACTAACTTCTCAGAGCAATGGTGGTTATGCAGGGCTTCAGACCCTGTCTCCTTGCCACCACTGCTACTGATATCTTTGCTGTACTGAGGATGTGGTGAACTCTGGGGAATCCTAGGTGATAGGTTATTTCTCTGCCATCGGTGAAATGAACCAATTTAAACCAGATTAGATTATATTAAAGGTAGGTTTATGGGGAAGCTGCTCTCGGGTGGGTGAGTTCAATAGCCCCAAGGACAAAGGCCAGGAAAGTCCCATGGGGAAAGGGGGTAGGTAGGGAAGAGAGAGAAAGAGAGATGAAGGGAGTGCATACATACAGAGAGAGAAGAGAGAGAGAGAAAAGAGAGAGAGAGAGAGAGCGCAAAATGTCTGGATTATATAGGGAGGAACCTCTGGGGAAGGGCAGTCCATCCCTGGCCCTGGGCTGGGAAGTTCAGGGGGCAGGGCATGCCAGGTAGGGACTGAGGGATGCTGGGAGAACCTGGAGGCCAGGTCTGCTTTAGTATGTAAAATATGCCCCTCAGTCCCTTGTCAGTCGAGGGGGTCCAAACCCAAATACTAGGATTTTCTGTGGGTTCCCTGGGTATATACATATGACAAAACTAATCAAGCTGTTAACTTAAGCTTTAGGTGCTTTTCTGTGTGTAAATAATATCCAAATAAAACTCTAGTGACAGGGGAAAAAGCTATAACAGATAAGGAAAGACACTTTGTACCTCATAAACCTTCTGTTGTTAGGGACTTTTCAAAGCTTTTTATCAAACTATGACTACTATATTACTTGCAGTGTCATGGACTTGCTTTGCCTGTTTTTAACCATTGTATATTGCAATTATATGGGATGAGGTCTTCTGTTTGCTTGCTTTCCCATCCAGAATTATGCCTTTGCTTGCCATTGCTTCTTTCCTCAGCTTTTCTCTGGGACTCTTAGCCACCCTCTTGCCACTAATGGGGCTGCTGCCACCTCTGCTATCCTCTTCATGCCGTGAGTTCAGCCCACTTGTGATAAAAAAAAAAAAATCACCATCCAGGAATATTGAAAAAGACTATTCAGAATTTTTTTTGAGCCTAATATGGGGGGTGGGGGCAGGACAAGGAGGGTCTCCCAGGCAACTTGAAAACTCAGCCAAACAGCCTTGTTACATAGCTAGGAGATTGAGTAGGGGATGCAAATGAAGAATTATATGTGTACCAATCACAGTTCATCTTTCAGTTCTACCAATCACAGACCCCAAGTAGGGACTAATTTCAGGCTTTGCATATAGACAAATCACAAATGCTCACTGCACCAGTCTCAGAATAGGAGCCCCTACCACCACACCACCACACCACCATACCCCAGTGGAGATGGAAGAGTAGCTGCAGGGTCATCTAAAGTACTTTGAGGTTTGTCTAAACCTGTGATGCTGTCTTCCAAGGCAGGTGCTGATGGTCTCTAGAGGTCCTGACGAACTAGATCAAAACCTCCTGAAGCAGGAGTCAAGGCGTAAGTCACATTTGTGGTCCTTACAGCTGTAGTGTTCTTAGACTGATCACAAAGTGTTCAAAATAGCTGAGGTAGGGGCTAGGCTTGGCAGTGAAGGCTCTTAATCCCAGCATTTGGGAGGCAGAGGCAGGCAGATTTTCTGTGAATTTGAGGCCAGCCTGGTCTAAAGAATGAGTTTTTGGCCAGCCAGGACTACACAGTGAACCTTCCCCAAACAAATAACAGCAACAAAACAAAAACCCAGACAGGTTGCTATGACAACAGTCTGGCCTTGCCTCCAGGCACAAGAACAGGTTCTATCCACCAATGGTCTGCACCAGGGCTTTCACCCATTCACATTGGGAGGAGGAGGAAGAGGAGGAGGAAGAGGAAGAAGAGGAAGAGGAAGAGGAAGAGGAAGTTGCCATGGGATATTTGCAATAAAGATTTAAAACATTCTCAACAGCATTTAACAATGTTGACTAGTGCTTAGCCCAGTATTCCAGGAAGAGTTAAGTCCCTCTGTCTGTTCCCCACACCAGCGCCCCCCTTCAGTTTGACTGTGTAGCCCTGGCTGACCTGGAACTCACTCTATAGACCAGACTGCCCTCAAACTCAGAGACTGGCCTGCCTCTGTTTCCCAAGTGCTAGAATTAAAGGTGTGCGCCACTATGCCTGGCTTCTCTGTCTTAATATTCCCAGAATTGGGACACAGAATTCTGTGTCACCTCAAGGAACATCTTGGTGACTAGGACTTCTATAACAAAATACCCCAGAGAGTGAACAGCTCAGAAATATGTTCCCCTCACAGTTTAGGAGGCTGGGAATCTGAGACCTAGAGGGCAGCATGCTAAGGCTCTCTTCCTGACTTGTAGATGTCACAGTCTAGACCTGCCAGATTCTTGGCTTCCTATTCAAAGGATTGAAACAACAACAAAAGCTCATACAGAGGCAGTGGTGGCGCACGCCTTTAATCCCAGCACTTGGGAGGCAGAGGCAGGCGGATTTCTGAGTTCAAGGCCAGCCTGGTCTACAGAGTGAGTTCCAGGTCAGCCAGGGCTACACAGAGAAACCCTGTCTCAAAAAACTAAAAAAAAAAAAAAAAAGCTCATACAGATTGCAAAAGTAGTGAGGAAGCTCTATTAAACGTAAAGCAATACTTCAGATTAGAAATGCAGACAGTCAGTGTTGACAGTAGGCCACAGTGGAGATCTCACTCAAGGGCAGGTTATAGCCTGGGGTTTCTTTTCTGGTGTATAGGAAGAAAAGGCTAGTTACTAGGGTTATAGTTTGGGTGAGTATTTTGATTGATAGATTAGGTCATATAATTATTTCTTTATTGTCCATGTTCCTTCCCATAATGCATCTTATTGATTCTTTTCTAATTTTTGTTTTGGTTTGGTTTGGTTTTTGGTTTTTCGAGACAGGGTTTCTCTGTGTAGCCCTGGCTGTCCTGGAACTCAGTCTGTAGACCAGGCTAGCCTCGAACTCAGAAATTCGCCTGCCTCTGCCTCCCAAGTGCTGGGATTAAAGGCATGCACCACCACTGCCTGGCTGCATCTTATTATGTATAAGCATAAGGTGGCAAATAGGGGAATTGCCCTAAAAGTTCACTTGAAGACAGTTTGTCTCATTGTGTAGCACCAAAACCCAGTCCAGACCAGATCAGTCTTTCTGGTCTTATATAGGCATATGCAGAGTACAATTGGATAAAATATTTCTAAGTTTTAAGGTTCCTAACAGGAGGAGAAACTCCATGTTCAGAGAGGGATATGTGTATAGCACCATGAAGATAATAGTTTGCCAGGTGTGTTGTTTGGAGTGAACATGGAACTTGAGTAACAAGTAATTGTGAGCCACTCAGTTGTTGGTGCTGGGAATTGAACTCTGGTCCTCTTTGAGAGGATTAAGTGGGAAATACCTTAACCCACTGAGCTATCTCATCACCTCACTATTTTTATGGGTTTGGTAGTTTGAATAAGAAAAACCATAGGCTCATATGTTTGATGGTTGTGAGCCACCATGTGGTTGCTGGAATTGAACTCATGACCTCTGGAAGAGCAGACAGTGCTCTTAACCACTGAGCCATCTCTCCAGCCCCTACAAATTCTTACATATTAACATTTCAGTCCCGTTTAAACATCCAATCTCTTAAAATTCAAAGTCTTTTAAAAATTCAAAGTCTCTTAACTGTGGGCTCCACTAAAATACCTTCTTTCTTCCAAAGGGAAAAATATCAGGGCACAGTCAAAAGCAAAATCAAAATCAAACTCCAACCATCCAATGTCTGGGATCCATTCACGATCTTCTGGATTCCTCCAAGGGCTTGAGTCACTTCTCCAGCTCTGCCCTTTGTAGCACACACCTCGTCTTCTAGGCTGTAGATGCCTGTACTCCACTGCCGCTGCTCTTCTTGGTAGTCATCTCATGGTACTGGCATCTCCAAAACACTGCTGTCTTTCGCTGCAACTAGACTTTACCAACAGCCTCCCATAGGCTCTCCCCATGGTGCCAAGCCTCAACTCCCCTGCATGACCCCTTCAGTCCTGGGCCATCAACTGCAACTGAGGCTGCACCTTCACCAGTGGCCTTCCATGGTCTCTCACAGTGCCCAGGCCTCAGCTGCTCTTCATGACTCCTTCATGCCTTTAAAACCAGTACCACCTGAATGACTCTTACACATTACCAAGTCCAGTCACAGCACAAGGTTCAACCCTGGCTATCTCTGGAATGCAGCCTCTGTACTCTCAAAAAACACTTCTCAGAAGATTTCACCTCAATGATGCTGGTCTCTTCTTAATCACTGCTAATATCTTAGCTCCAGCTAACCAGCATCAATAGTCCCAGCAATGCAATGGTTTTCACTTTAGTAGTTCTGGTATCTTGTTAATCACAGCTGATTTCTTCAGCCCCAGCTAACCAAAACCACAGAATCTTAAACCAAACTGGCAATGGCCCTGATGATAAGAGTCTTTAATCTTCCCTCTGAAATTTCACAAGCCAGGCCTCCATCTTCTGCACTGTTCTCAACATTATCTTCCTAGCTCCTACACAACATCCCACAGAGCTCTTAACATCCCAATGGCTCTTCTAGCCCAAAGTTCCAAAGTCCTTCCACAGTCCTCCCCAAAACATGGTCAGGTTGTCACAGGAATACCCCACTATGCTGGTACCAATTCACCATAATCAAGTAGGCTTCATCCCAGGGGTGCAGGGATGGTTCAATACCCGGAAATCCATCAATGTAATCCACTATATAAACAAACTAAAAAAAAAAAAAAAAACCACATGGTCATTTCATTAGATGCTGAAAAAGCATTTGACAAAATTCAACATCCCTTCATGATAAAAGTCTTGGACAGGTCAGGAATTCAAGGCCCATACCTAAACATAGCAAAAGCAATATACAGCAAACAAGTAGCCAACATCAAACTAAATGGAGAGAAACTGGAAGCAATCCCACTAAAATCAGGGACTAGACAAAAGAACTTCTGGGGGAATCACCATCCCTGACATCAACCTGTATTACAGAGCAGTAGTGATAAAAACTGCATGGTATTGGTACAGTGACAGGCAAGTAATCAATGGAATAGAATTGAAGACCCAGAAATGAACCCACACACCTATGGTCACTTGATATTTGATAAAGGAGCTAAAACTATCCAGTGGAAAAAAGACAGCATTTTCAACAAATGGTGCAGGTTCGGTCAGCATGTAGAAAGATGCAAATCGACCGTTCTTATCTCCTTGTACAAAGATCAAGTCCAAGTGGATCAAGGACCTCCATATAAAACCAGATACACTAAAACTTATAGAGGAGAAAGTGGGGAAGAGCCTCAAACACATGGGCACAGGGGCAAATTTTCCTGAACAGAACACCAGTGTCTCAGGCTCTAAGATCAACTATTGACAAATGGGATCTCATAAAATTGAAAAATTTGTGCAAGGAAAAGGACACTGTCAATGGGACAAAATGGCAACCAACAGATTGGGAAAAGATCTTTACCAATCCTACATCTCATAGAGGGCTAATATCCAAATATACAAAGAACTCAAGAAGTCAGACTCCAGAGAACCAAATAACCCTATATAAAAAACGGGGTACAGCACCAAACAAAGAATTCTCAACTGAGAAAACTTGAGGAGCTGAGAAACACCTAAAGAAATGTTCAACATCCTTAGTCATCAGGGAAATGCAAATCAAAACAACCCTGAGATTCCACTTCACACCAGTCAGAATGGCTAAGATCAAAAACTCAGGTGACAGCAGATGCTGGTGAGGATGTGGAGAAAGAGGAACACTCCTCCACTGTTGGTGGGACTGCAAGCTGGTACAACCACTCTGGAAATCAGTTTGGTGGACCCTCAGAAAAATGGACATAATACTACGTGAGGACCCAGCTATACCTCTCCTGGACATATACCCAGAAGATGCTCCAACATGTAGTAAAGACACATGCTCCACTATGTTCATAGCAGCCATATTTATAATAGCCAGAAGCTGGAAACAATCCAGATGTCCCTCATCAGAGGAATGGGAACAGAAAATGTGGTACATTTACACAATGGAATACTACTCAGTTATTAAAAATGATGACTTCATGAAATTCTTAGACAAATGGATGAAAGTAGAAAATATCATCCTGAGTGAGGTGCCCAGACACAAAAGAACACATATGGTATGTGATGTGTTTATAAAAAGATAAAGAGAGCCAGGCAGTGGTGGAACACGCCTTTAATCCCAGTACTTGGGAGGCAGAGGCAGGTGGATTTCTGAGTTTGAGCCCAGCCTGATCTACAAAGTGAGTTCCAGGACAGCCAGGGCTACACAGAGAAACCCTGTCTCAAAAAACAAAAAAAATTTTAAAAAGTTAAAGAGATATATGTTCTGTGGGGGTGTGGGGGTGTGGTGTGGGGGAAGGGTGTGCCTCAGCTGAGGCATTCCTTCCCCTGAGGGACCAGCCACACCATAGTATAGAATAGAGTTTATTCAGGGCATGAGGAAGGGAGTTAAGAAGGTAGTAGAGGCAGAGAAAGGCAGAGAGAGGGAGAGAGTAGAGAAGTGGAAGAGTAGAGAGTAGAGAAGTGGAGGCCGGCCATAACCACATGGAGAGAGGGGGGAAGGGAATGGGGAGAGGAGGAAGCAAGGGAGCAAGAGATCAAGAGAGCAAGAGAGAGGAGGGGGCAAGCAGCCCATTTTATAGTGGGCCAGGCCCACCTGGCTATTGCCAGGCAACTGTGGGGAGGAGCATACCTGGCTGTTGCCAGGTAACTGTGGGGTGGAATTTAGACAGAATGCTAACATTCCCCCGTTTTGGTTTAATTAAAAAAGAAAAATTAGAAAGAGGCAAGAATAGGGTAGTCGTAATATCTGACTGCTTCATGCTGGGGGCAATGTGTCTCTGGGGGACCTAGACGAATGGGTGTGAGGGATGTTTGTCCAGTTGTAGGAGAGTTGGCTGTTTCCTTGCTGTCCTGGATCTGTGGAGGGTAGGTCAGAAGGAACAGGTCCAGTAGAAGCATCTATGTCTGAGAGGCAATTGGAGCATCTGATGGTTGCTTCTCTGGAGCTGTCCTGGGTGTAGTAAGCTCCTGGACTTGACAAGATGTTGAAACACATTATTATAGGTAGAGAAATAGATTAAGTACATTTGGGAGAAAGAAAATTTTTTTTCTTAAGATGTATATTTTAAACCCAAAGGAATCCCACCCTTTGGAATAGGTAGTAAGTGGGAACTTTGGGCAGATGTACTTATCTGGATGGAGTCTATTGAGTCCATGAGAGGCAGATCTGAGTGGATTTTCTGTAGCTTATAAGTTTAAAAAAGAGATAACAACATGAGTTAACAACATGAACAGTCTTTAAGATGAGCCTTTTGTGGAACAGAAGCGACAAGATTAAAAATTTGAAAAAGCTGGCTGGGCAGTGGTGGCGCACACCTTTAATCCCAGCACTTGGGAGGCAGAGGCAGGTGGATTTCTGAGTTCGAGGCCAGCCTGGTCTACAGAGTGAGTTCCAGGACAGCCAGGACTACACAGAGAAACCCTGTCTCGAAAAACCAAAAAAAGAAAAATTGGATCATATAGTGGAATGTTTTATTAGAGTCAGGCAAATTTATAGGAACTCAGATAACATTAGGGCAGTGACATAGTAAGAAGAGGAAATATGAAGCATTTAATTAATGGAAACAGAGTTTAGGTAAGGAGATAGCAGATTACATCTGTGAAAGCTTCACTGTCAATGTAGTCAGAAGTCAGAAATAAACAATAATCTAGCAGTTATATTATTTAAAAAATGACAGAGTCCACTAGTCAACAGTTCCCTGGACTCTGTAGCAACATCATGGCAACTTGGCCAGAGTCAGTCTGGCTTTCAAGCACAGAAGATGCAGGGCTTTTTCCTCTGTGGAATGGATACACGTGACATGAGGACATGAGAAGTAGCTTAGCTTACCTTGGTTTAGCTAAGCCCCTTGACCCAAAGTATCCAGTTTTGTCCACTGCGTTTTCAGTGATTGTCATATCACAATCTAGGCAGTATCCTGTACTGTGTCCACATCTTCTGAGACCATCTACCATCCTGGGCCAACTGTTAAAAGACTTTGGGAATTCTGTCTGCCATAAACTTAAGAATTAACAAACTTCTGACAGGATTGAGAGCGATATAGATTGGTTATAACTGAATAAAATTTAATAGCAAGCCGGGTGTGGTGGTGCACGCCTTTAATCCCAGCACTCGGGAGGCAGAGGCAGGTGGATTTCTGAGTGTGAGGCCAGCCTGGTCTACAGAGTGAGTTCCAGGACAGCCAGGGCTACACAGAGAAACCCTGTCTCAAAAAAAAAATTAATAGCAGTAGCAAAGAGACATGGCTAGGACTAGAATAAGAAAGCAGGCAGCAGTGGTCAAAATAAAGAGGGAGAGAGGGAGGGGGTCCTTGCATGTGCTGGAAGATGGAAATGCAATCAGGGATCAGGGACTGGCAGAGCACTAGCGGGCTGAGGGAGCAGAGCAAAGAGTGAGGGAGGGTAGGCGGCAGAGTCCCTGGCAGGGAGCAGAGTCAGAAGGGGCTCACATGTGCAGGAGCAGCTTCTCAGACAAGGCAAAAGCTGGTTTAGGGGCAGATAGGGGATGGGCAAGGCCAAAGCTGAGTTTCCTGTGGCTGTGAGCATTGGTGGAGGTGCAGGTGGTCGCACACTCATGGGAAAGCAAGTCTAAGGGAGGGGGCCTCCAGCATGACGGAAGGGGCAGGGCCAGACCCACCTTTCCCACTGAGAACCGAGAGCAGAGCTAAGGAGCAGAGGGGGAAGGGCGGCAAGTAGGGTGCCCAGCAGGAGGCACGGTCAGACATGCTTTTCTGGCAAACTAGCTGAACCAGAGGTTGCAGCAAGCTGCAAATGAGAGGGGGGAAGGAAAGTCTGCACTACGGTCCTTAGCGAGAAAGTGCCAGTTTAGTGGAGATGGAGAGAGATTGTTTTAGACCAAGACATCCCATTAAATAGGGACAAAGGCAGCGAAAGACTGATCCCAGGGAGACATGTGGGGGGGAATTAAGTCCTAAAATGAGGATCAGTGAAAGACTGAATGTCTCCCATCTTCAAGGACAAAACAGGGTAGCTCTGAACTCAAGAACTCTTCCCGAGGACCATGTGGATGGTCATTTACTCAGGGCGACAAAGGAGTAGCTCCGAACTCAAGAACTCTCCCCTGAGTCCATGCGGACGGTTACTCTGACCAGTGGGGTATGGGGGCTTACCGGTTCTTCTGAGCTAGGGAGCATGGATCTCTCATGGTTGCTGAGGTGGGATGTAAACATTCAGAGTTTCTAATCTGAGTCACAGCACCAATGATGTGTTTATAAAAAGATAAAGATATATGGGCTCAATTTTTTTTAAAGATTTATTTATTTATTATATGTAAGTACACTGGAGGTGTCTTTAGACACCCCAGTAGAGGGCATCATATCTCATTACGGATGGTTGTGAGCCACCATGTGGTTGCTGAGATTTGAACTCAGGACCTTCGGAAGAGCAGTCAGTGCTCTTAACTGCTGAGCCATCCCTCCAGCCCCCAAGAGAAAGATATATATGTTCTATGGATGTGTGGGAGGTGTGGGGGAAGGGCGTGCCTCAGCGGGCCCATGCTGAGGCATCCCTTCCCCCTGAGGGACCAGACACAAGATGGTATAGTATAGAATAGAGTTAATTCAGGGCATGGGAAGGGGAGTTAAGAGGGTAGTAGAGGCAGAGAAAGGCAGAGAGAGGGAAAGAGTAGAGAAGTAGAGGAGTAGAGAGTAGAGAAGTAGAGGCCGACCATAACCATGTGGAAAGAGGAGGGAAGGGAATGGGGAGAGGGGGAGCAAGGGGGCAAGAGTCAAGGCAAGAGAGCAAGAGCAAGAGAGGGAAGAGGGGGCAGGCAGCCCCTTTTATAGTGGGTCAGACCCACCTGACTGCTGCCAGGCAACTGTGGGGAGGAGCATACCTAGCTGTTACCAGGTAACTGTGGAGAGGAGTTTAGACAGAATGTATTCACTGAAAAGTGGATATTAGCCTAAAAGCTCAGAATACCCATGATGCAACTCACAGACCATATGAAGCTTAAGAAGAAGGAAGACTAAAGTGTGGTTGCTTCAGTCCTACTTAGAAGAGTGAATAAAATAATCACAGGAGATAGAGAACAGGAGAGACCTGGGAGGGAGAGAGGAAGGGAAGGGAAAAAGGGGACAGAATCAGGTATGGGAAGAGACAGGAGAGAAGTACAGAGGATCAGGGAATTGAATAGAAACATGTAGTAGCAGTGGGAGATGGAGAACTGGGGTAGCCACTAGAAAGTCCCAGATGCCAGGGAAGCAAGAGGTTCCCAGGACCCAACAGGGATGACATTAGCCAAAATTCTCAATAAAGGGGAGATAGAACCTGTAGAGACTACCTCCAGTAGATAGGCATGGCCCCCAGTTGAGGGATGGGGCCATTCACCCATCTCAAAAATTTTAACCCAGAATTGTTCCTGTCTAAAGGAAATGCAGGGACAAAAAAATGGAGCAGAGGCTGAAGGAAAAGCCATCCAGAGACTGCCCCACCTAGGGATCCATCCCATATACAGTCACCAAAGCCTGACACTATTGCTGATGCCAAGAAGTGCTTGCTGACAGGAGCTTGGTATGGCTGTCCCCTGAGAGGTTCTGCCAGCACCTGGCTAATACAGATGCAGATACAGCCAACTATTGGACTGAGCCAGGGGACCCCAATGGAAGAGTCAGGAGAAGGACTGAAGGAGCTGAAGGGGATGACAACCCCATAGGAAGAACAACAATATCAACTAATTGGACCACCCAGAGCTCCCAGGTACTAAACCACCGACTAAAGAGTACACATGGAGGGACCAGTGGCTCAGCTACATATGTCCTCTGCTACATATCTGCTACTTATCTGGCATGGGAGGGGAGGCCCTTGGTTCTGTGGAGGCTTGATACCCCAGTGTAAGGGGATGCTAGATTGATGAGGTGGGAATGGGAGAGTGTGTAGGGGAGCATCCTCATAGAGGCAAAGGAGGGGATGGGATGGGGGGGGGTTGTGGAGGGGAAACTTGGAATGGGGGACTACATTTGAAATGTAAATAAATAAAATAATCCCCCAAAAAAGAGTTTACAATTGGTCCCTACAGATCTGTACCTTTTGTCATTGAATATTTTGTTGACTGATTTTATAATCCAAATAACTAAGTGAATCTCCTATTTGTGTTGCTCCTGGAGCAATCTGTAGCCCCCAGAATGGCAGAATTCTTTGTGTTCCCTTAAACATTTTTTCTAAAGCATTTCCATCAGAATCAGCCAACAAAATGTCACCCATATAATGATAAATGATAGATTGAGGAAATTGCTTTCAAATTGTTTCTAATGGTTGTTACACAAAATATTGACATAAAGTTGGACTATTTAACATTTCCTGTGGAAGTGCTTTCCAATGGTATCTTTTCACTGGACCACTGTTGTTCAGAGACGGTACTGAGAAAGCAAACCTTTCCCTATCCCATTCATGCAAGGGTATTGTGAAATAGCAATCTGTCAAGTCAATTTCTATTATAGGCCATGATCTCAGTAACAATGATGGTAAAGGAAGTCCAGGCTGTAAAGGACCCATTTATTGAATAACTTTGTTAACTGCCCTTAAATCAGTCATCATTCTCCATTTTCCAGATTTCTCTTTTACAACAAACACAGGGGAATTCCATGGGCTGGTAGACTCTTCAATATGTTGAGCCTCCAGCTGGTCTTGTACCAGTTGTTCAAGTGCCTGCAATTTTTCTTTTGTTTTGGGCTACTGCTCTTTCCATGAAGGTCTATTTGATAACCATTTTAGGGGCAAGGCTGTTGGTATGTCAGCAGTAGCCCTTTTTATAAATTTAGAAACTCAATTCCTGTGATGTCTTGTGTTTGGATAATGGGCACAGCTTGTGATTGTTTTCGATTACCCATATCAATAGCTTCCCCCAAGGAGCATCTACCATATCACCCCTAATTTCCTCATTCACTGTCCTTAGAATTGTAGGAATATGAATTTGAGTACGCCATTATTGTAAATGATCCATTCCCCATAAATTTATGGGTATATCAGCCACATAAGGTCTAAACTTCCCTGTTTGCCCTTCTGGTCCCACACAGTTTATCCATCGTTCACATTGTCTTATTCCTGATAATTTACCAATTCCTATAAACTATGTGTAAATCTTCTAAAGTAGCCAATCTGGATCCAAAGGCTTTTGGTAAACTATACTAACATCAGCTCCTGTATCCACAAAACCTTCGATTTCAACACTGTTCATTTGTACCATTAATTTGGGTCTCTGATCAGTAAGTAACACACATTCTCTAGTACTCTCAAAAGCCCTTGTTCGTTTGTTCTTTCTTTCTTTCTTTCTTTCTTTCTTTCTTTCTTTCTTTCTTTCTTTCTTTCTTTCTTTCTTCCTTTATTTCTTTCTCTCTTTTTTTTTTCTTTTTTTTTCCCGAGACAGGGTTTCTCTGTGTAACCCTGGCTGTCCTGGAACTCACTCAGTAGATCAGGCTGGCCTCGAACTCAGAAATCCACCTGCCTCTGCCTCCCAAGTGCTGGGATTAAAGATGTGCGCCACCACTGCCCGGCCGCACTTGTTCTTTCTAACTGCACAGCCTTAGCCTTGATGTAAGGAAACAACAACAGCTGAGCAATTCTATCCCCTACATTAATTTGTATCTCCTTTTTTTTTTTTTTTTTACATGTACCATAATTTTAATTTCTTCCTTGCTATCCCTATCTACTATACCTGGATATGCAATAAATTGTTGAGAAGTTAATCTACTTCTTCTCAAGAATATTCTCTCTGTCCCTGAAGTTAAAGGACCATAAATACCAGTCATTAACTTGGTTGGGGTTTTTTTTTTGGTTTTTTTTTGTTTTTTGTTTTTGTTGTTGTGGGTTTTTGTTTGTTTGTTTGTTGTTGTTGTTTTTGTTTTTTGTGGTTTTTTTTTTTTTTGTGGCTGGAGAGACAGCCGTGGGTGCTGGGAACCGAACTCTTATATTTTTGGTTGTGAGCCTAGCCTTTAATGGCTGAGCCATCTCTCCAGTCCCCAGTCATTAACTTGTAACATTCAACTTTTTAAGAGATATATCTGTGGTCAGATCCAAAGCTGCACTTCTTTCTGTAGCATGTAAAGATATTTAGCTTTAATTTTTGTGCCAACTTGGTACTTCCTGGCTGATCAAAAGTAGCCGCTCATTATTGTTTGCTGCAGGGCCTCAAGCTGACTGTTCATTTCCCAATAAGAGGTTACATTGTATATCTCTCTTACACCTACAATCCTTAGACCAATGCTTTCCCTTTCCACAGCAGCTATAATACCCTAGAAGTCTTTGTGGCTCATAGCAACCAGAACCTGCTTTTCTCATCTACAATTACCATATTCTCTAGATTCAGTGTACCTGTTATTTTGAGCTTTGAATCTTCTAGTCTTACAGTTTCTTTGGAAATGGCAAAATTCACCACAATTAAAGCATTGAGCATTTTGACTCCTAAGACTTTTAGCTATGATCTGCCCTGTGATGTTGGCATGAGGTTCCTGAGAGCCAATTGCAGTTGTCTCTCTTACCCATTTGTCTATCAGGATTCCTTGTGCTTTCAATGGTCTGATTGTTCTTACATTCAGTATTCACATTTCAAATGCCAAGATCTCTACCAATGACTGTCTGGTTTCAGGGTCTGATAATGGCTCTATTTACAGTTGAACCCAATCACTGTAAGAAATCAGTAAAGACTTTGGTAGGACCCTGTATTGCCTTAGTAAATGGGGTATATTTCTTCCATGGCTCCTCAATCATATCCCAAACTCTTAAAGCTACAATACGGCATTGTTCAGTTATAACATCATCAGATTGGATTTGTTCTTTTATGTCAGCATAATGCCCTTCACCAAGCAGCTAGTCTTTAGTAACATTTATCCTTCTTGCTATATTATGCTGTTCTATATTTGTGGCTTCCTGCCTCTACCACAACAACCATTGTAATTGTTGACCAGCTTCTAGCACAGCTGACACCAATCCCTTCCAATCTTGGGGAATAACTCTGCATAGCCCAAGCACTTAACATTTGTTTAACAAATGGAGAATGTAAGCCATATAATACAATAGCCTCTTTAAAATGCTTTAGATCTAGCATTTCTATTGGATGCCAGGTCAGCTCATTATAAGCATGATCACCATCTTAGCAGGCATATGCTGAACAGAGACTGGGAAGGCTGCAGTTGCCTGTGTAACCCCAGGTAAATCCTCTGGTGGTGCACTTGGCTGAACATAATCCACTGTCCCTGTATGCCTCCTACTCTTCCCAGTCCCTTGTCTCATGGAGGTGCTCTGGGCACCTGGCAGTGAAGGTGGGTGGAGTAGGGTAGAGCAGTAGTTTGCCTTCTATCCTAGTTTGCTTCCCCTCTTGCATCATGCAGTAAATTCTCGGTCTCAGACAACAAGCCTGAACCCTAATGTTCTCCTCCCACTGGCTCTTTCTTTTTGCTTTCCAAGCACTTCTACCTCTGCCTGCAAACTCTATAAGTGCAAAGCCAGCTCTGCAATCCATTCTAACACAAGAGAATTGAGTAAACCTTCTGAGTTTTCAGCTTTCCCTCCAATCTTTCCCAGAAAGGTATACATAAAAACTATGAAGCAAAACTAGAAAACCCCCTCTAGAAGCAAGGCAAGAGACTACCTAGTGGCAGTTGCTGCTATTTTGCCAACCTCTTTAAACAACATTGCCAATCCATCGAGATTTGCCTTTTACTTCACTACATTAGAAGTGAAGTTACCCATTAGGCCTAAGTCATGTTTGATGTCACCTGTAAGATTAGATTTTTCTCTAGACCTACTTTATTTAGGGTTCTTGAACACTTCAACCTCCCTTCTAGCCCACCAACAAGAGGTAGGGGAAAAGAAGGTTTATAGGAAAAAGGGAGTTATGGACCTGTTTAGAAAGAGTTCTTTGGGGCAATTCCACTCTTCATTTTCAGGATATCAGCAGTCCAGTCCAATAGCAAACACCAAATAAGAATCAGTAGCAGCAGCTCAATCTAGCAGAAACCACAAGGCTCTGCAGAATCATATGAGTCAGTGGAAGTGGCAAGAATCAGCCAGAATACCACAAGAAGCTCTTTGGCGTATTTCTCTCTACAAATCAAAGACCAGCAAACACCAGCAAATAAAAGAGACCAGCGAAGCATTGCATGACCAGTGAAGACCAGTGAAGTGCTGCACAGCATCACAATTAAAGACTGTGGGATTCTATTTATACTCTTTCTAAACATCATGCACCCTCTCAAGCAGCTGCTCCAGCAAATCATCACATGCCCTCTCATGTGTCTGCTTCAGTAAGACAGCCTCTCACAAGACAACTTCCAGAAAAATATCACATGACACAATTGAGTTTCCAAAGAAACCAGAAATTTCTGCTTCAGAGCATTTACATCCATACCACCCTGAACATGCCCAATCTTGTCTGATCTTAGAAGCTAAGTAGGGTTGGATCTAGTTAAGTACTGTGGTGAGAGGAGTGAAGGATATACAACCAATAAAGACCTCCTTGTGTAACAGGGTCTGATGGTTTCCACCTGCAATCCCAGCACTGAGGCAACTGAGAGAAGAGGATTGCTAAGTCCAAGTCCAGGTTGAACTACAGTAGGAGACTTTGCCTCTAAAATAAAACAAAACAATCAAGAAATTTGCTGATGTGAGCTCAAATTGGCAGGCCACAATTTGAGAAGACACAAGATGTACACATCACGTGTCTACTCTGAGGGATTTTGTCCTTTATTTATTCTCTCAGAATTTCACACATACACAATGTACTTTTATCCAGTTCCTCATTGCTCTCTCTCATTCTCTTTCCTCTCCCACCAAAGCCCTTCCAACAAGTCCTCCTCTTTCCTTCATGTGTTTTTGCGGCTGCTGCACGTAATTAGGGCTACCTACATGAACATGAGTGGGGCAAAGGCAACTTGGCAGTGGCTACAGCACAGAGGAACATACTTCTTCCTTTCACAGGAATCTTCGAAAGGCAAGAGCTCCACAGGGAGGGGTGGGACATTGTGAGCCCCTACCCTCTCTGTGATAGAAGGTTAAAGGGCCTGTTATTGTGTAGGTACAGTGTAGATAGCAACTGCTGCTGTGGGTTTATGGGTCCAATGGCCATGTCATCCCCAGAAGATGCAGGTGTTTGTTTTGTTTTTGTTTGATTGATTATGTTTACTTTTTGAGATAGGGTCTCTCTCTCCATAGCCCTGGTTGTACTGGATCATTCACTATCCTTGTAGACCAAGCTGGCCTTGAAGTCACAAAGATCTGATTGCCTCTGCCTCCTGAGTGGTAGGATTAAAGGTGTGTGCCACCATTCCTGGCTTATAATGCATTCATTAACTAGAAACAGACACAGGAATGTTATGGTATAGAACATTAGCAGCATCTCAGCCAAGTGACCAAGATTAACATCACTAATAACAATAATAATACTAAAGCTAGGTATAATGGCTCATGTCTGCCATCCGAGCAAGAGAAGTAAGTACTCTTAATAGCCGAGCAATCTCTCCAGCCCCATTTCTGTGGTACTTTTGTCAATAATGCATAATCTCATAATCAAGAGAAAACAATATGAGTAAGACCCCAACTTAGATACTCCACAAAATACCTGAGCATATACTTCAAAAGTACCAAGGAAAGAAAGCTGAGGCACTGTCAGGAATTAGAGGAGAGCAAAGGGATAGAGCCAAGTGAAATCCTAGGCACTGTCAGGAATTAGAGGAGAGCAAAGGGATAGAGCCAAGTGAAATCCTAGCCTGGGTCCTGGAACAAAGAGAAAACAGATAGACATCATGCTGGGGAAGGAGCTGAGAGTTCTGTCTTGATGTGAATGAAGGCAGCAGGAAGTAACTGTGTTCCACACATTGAGTGGCTTGAGCATAGCAGACCTCAAAGCCTGCCCTCATAGTGACACATTTCCTCCAACAAGGCCACACTTCCTCATTCCCCATGGGCCAAGCATTCAAATACAGGAATCTATGGGGGCCATACCTATTCAAACTACCACAGACATACGCACACAGAGGCAGAGAGAGATACACAGAGAGAAGTGGGGACACCCTGTGTGAAAGGCTTGAAGAGAGAAGTGGGGACACCCTGTGTGAAAGGCTTGAAGAGAGAAGTGGGGACACCCTGTGTGAAAGGCTTGAAGAGCTTATATGAGGAATCTGAGAAGCATCAGGTAACCAGCAAACTACACCCAAATCCAGCCATGAGATTCCTGGGCTTGTTTAGTTGGAGGAGCATTAAGTTACTATCTGAAACTAGTTTGAGGCCAGGTTCTTCATTATTTTGTAATATGTGATCATTGTAGTCTTTCCCTCATGGAGTTATTTTTGTTTTTTATACAAAATAATGATTAAAATAATGTAAAGAAAGTGGAAACAAATAAAATATATACAACTAAACCACAACAAAAGAACCCAGCAGCCTGTTTGAATGTTGGCCCAATGTGCACAGGGCCCTGGGTCCCATCTCCCACTGCAAAACAGTTTTTATACTTTATTATTTTTATGTGCATTGGTGTTCTGACTGCATATATATCTACATGAAGGTGTCAGATCCCCTGGAACAGGAGTTATAGGCAGTTGTGAGCTGCCATGTGGGTGCCGGGAATTGAACCCAGGTCTTCTGAAAGATGACCCAGTGCAACTGCTGAGGCCTCTTTCCAGCCCCCTGCAAAATATTTTTTTTAAAGTGACAAAGCTATGTTGGATAGGTCTGTCTGAACATGTATGGCCTTGATATTTGTCTCTAAACAATACAGTCCAAGGACTATTTGCCCAGCAGTTGCATTGAATGAGGTGTAATGTCACCTAGAGATGATATAAACAGGGAGATGCCTGTGGGCTCCATGCAAATATGGTACAATTTTATATAATGGCTTTGGGCATCTGTGGGTTCTGATAGGGTTCCCATCCCTGAGATACTGAAATACAACTGTAATTGACAAAATAAGCAAATAGAAAATCAGCAGCAATATGAGAGAACTAAGGAACACCATCAAGCAACAGACTCTAGGCAACCATTGCAGGACATTATCCAACAGCATGTTGGATAGATAGATGTGTATGTTGTTTTGTTTTTGTTTTGTGTTTGCTTGATTTTTGAAGCAGGGTCTCTTGTAGCCCAGGCTGGCCTACAACAACTTTCGTAGCCAAGAAAGACTCAAACATCTA
Organism: Uromys caudimaculatus; assembly: GCA_028551405.1. Classification (NCBI taxonomy): domain Eukaryota; kingdom Metazoa; phylum Chordata; class Mammalia; order Rodentia; family Muridae; genus Uromys; species Uromys caudimaculatus. Next base: position 5,850,915 of record CM052722.1, read on the forward strand.
TTCTTCCTGCGTTCCTTCCCCAAGTGCTTAGGAAAACAACTGTTCATCAGCACACCAGTTGTATATGAAAGTCACCAAAACAAAACCTTTTCTTTCACTTTTTTAGTTTTGGGGATTGAATCCAAGGTCTCTACTTTTGTTGAAATCTAAGGTCTGTACTGCCCTGCCTCTAAACCAGAAAGACAGAAATTAAAGAAAGCAGATTTGTTCAAGGTCAACCCTGAGAAAAAAGATTTCTCTGTGTCCACCTCTGTGTGTGTGTGTGTGTGTGTGTGTGTGTGTGTGTGTGAGATGTATTTGTGTGTATGATTTATTTGTGTATATGTGATGTATTTGTATGTGGAGTGTGTGTGTGTGTGTGTGTGTGGTGTGTTTATGGGATGTGTGGGCTGTGTGTGTGTGTGATGCAAAGGGTTTTTGTAGGACCCTAAGAAATTCAAGTGATGCAAAGGGCAGAAGCCTCTACCTTGGGTCTTACTCTCTTCTTTCCCAAAGTCAATCTGAACCTGGGACCTTGGCTTCCAGAGCCAGCTTCTGCATTTCTTTCCAGCTTCTGCAAGTCAGTCCATATGAGCTGAGGAGAGAGGAAGGCTGTCCAGAAGCTGTTTGTTCAGATTTAGAATAGTTGGCAAAAGGAGTGGAAAGGGTTGTAAGGGAGAAGAAAAGGGACAACTCTATTCACTCTGCCTTTTTCTGTTTGTGGTTCTCTCTCTCTCTCTCTCTCTCTCTCTCTCTCTCTCTCTCTCTTTCTTATTTGAGATAGGGTTTCTCTGTGTGTTGCGGGAAATATTAAAAAGAAATGGCAAGTTCCCACACTATGCCCTGCTACTCTCTACCCCGGTGGGCTGGCCAGCCTGTTCTTATCTCGTGGAGGCTCTCTGAGTAAGACCTCCAAAATCTCTCCACCCAGCTTGCTAAGTTCCCACTGGCAGTTCATTACCACACCAGCCCCATGCTTCAAAACCCCCACAGCCTTTGTGGTGCACATCAGACAAACCCACACTTTGCCACCATACCTTTCTCTCTGGAACCCAGTTAAGTCGCCTTGAGAAGGAAAACACCACACAAACTTAGTTCAGAAAAAATGGTAACTCAATCTCTGGGCACATCAATCATATTAAATCTAATTCCTCTGGTGGCAAATCCTGGCGGATCCACCATGAAACCAGGAAACACTAGCAGCTACATCTTGCCCTTTTGCTATCCCTGTTCAACCCCTAAACCTCTCCTGCTCCCTCTCTTCCTCCATCCAACCCAGAAGTCCCGCCTACTCGACCAGTGATTGGTCCCTTTATTCATTCAAGGAGGTTCAAGGTGAGTAGGTGGGTGGGGGAGCACCCTCATAAAGACAGGGGGATGGGGGTGGGATAGGGGGTTTCTGAAAGGGAGACCTGGAAAGGGGAAAACATTTGAAATGTAAATAAAGAAAATATCCAATTTTTTAAAAAAAGTCACCGAGTATGTGACTCATTCCTTGGTCCAGACAACCCCTCCTGGGAGAGTAGAATTAACATCAAAATACAGGTAGCACACAGCCATCCGCAACTTTTCCCCGAGGTGACTCCACTGGGTTCCAGAGAGAAAAGAACAGGCAGCAAAGCGTGGATTTGCCTGATGTGCACCACAAAGGCCATGGGGGTTTTGAAGCATTGGGCTGGCATGGTATCGATCGGCCAGTGGGAACCTAGCAAGCTGGGTGGAGAGATTTTTGAGGTCTGAATCAGAGAGTCTCCATGAGATAAGAACAGGCCAGCCAGCCAGCCGGGGTAGAGAATTGCCAGCAGTAGTATGGATTCATTCTTTTTAATATTTCCCAAAACACTGTATAGCCTTGGCTATACTGGAGCTCACTCTGTAGATCAGGCTGGCCTTGAACTCTACCTGTCTCTGGCTCCTGAGTACTGGGATTAAAGGCCTTCACCACCACCGACCAGCATCCATCTACTCGGTTATAGCACCACAGAGTTATACCTGCAGCCCCTAAACCAGAATTCATTCTGTGTTGTGAAACAAACTAGGAAATCTAGGAAAACTGAAATCAAATCAATTTTTTTAGACAGTCTTGTGCATCCCAAACTGTTCTCAAACTCATATGCAGAACAGAGGATAACATTGAACTCCTGATCCTCCTGAGTCGGCCTTCTGAGTGCTGGCTTTACAGATGAGAGACAGCACATTTGGTTTATGCTGTGCTGGGGACTGTACCCAGGGCTGGCTTTGTGCATTGCAGGCAAATGCTCTATCCACTGAGTAATAGCCACATCAGCCCCAAATGTATCTTTTATCTACAACCTAATTAAACTAAAAATCAATGGCATATCTAGAAATCTCTTAAATATTTATAAATTAAACTGTGCATGTCAAAGTAATTCATAGGTTAAAAAGAAATTAGATTGGATATGGTGGCTCACACTGGCCATCCCAGTACTCTTTGGAGAAAGAGGCAATAGAATCACTGTGTGTTTTGAGGCCAGTCTAAGCTACACAGTGAATTCCAGGCCAGCCTGGGCTATACTTGAGATACTCTCAAAAAGACAGAGAATATTTGGATTATCTTTTGTCTTTTTCTTATTAGAGATAGCACTCAATGTCTTACATGTGGTAAGCAAGTAAGTGATTTACTACCAAGCCTCAATCTAAGGAAACATTTTTAATTAAATGAAAACAAAAATATAGTCTACCTAATTTGTAGGATGCAGTTGAAGCGTAGTGCTTTTAGGGAATTGCATAGTATTAAATACTTACATTAGAAAAGAAGAAAGGTCTCAATTCAATGACCCCAGCTTCTGTACTGACTGGCTCTGTGTCAACTTGACACAAGCTAGACTCATCAGAGAGGAAGGAGCTTCAGATGAGAAAATGCCTCCATGAGGTTGCGGATTTCTGAGTTCGAGGCCAGCCTGGTCTACAGAGTGAGTTCCAGGACAGCCAGGGCTAAACCGAGAAACCCTGTCTCGAAAAAAAAAAGAAAAAGAAAAGAAAAAAAAAAGAAAGAAAATGCCTCCATGAGATCCAGGTGTAAGGCATTTTTTCAATTAGTGATCAAGGGGGGAGGGCCCAGCCCATTGTGGGTGGTGCCATCCCTGAGTAGGTAGGTCTGGGTGCTGTAAAAAAGCAGGCTGAGCAAGCCAGGGGAAGCAAGCCAGTAAGCAGCACCCTCCATGGCCTCCGTATCAGTTCCTGCCTCCAAGTTCCTGCCATTTAAATTCCTGGCCTGACTTCCTTTAGTGATGGACTACAAGCTGTAAGATGAAATAAACTGTTTCCTCTTCTAGTTTCTTTCAGTCATGGTGTTTATCACAGCAATAGAAGGCAAGCCAAGACAGCTACTATACTAAGAAATTAGAAAAGGGGATAGAATAAACCCAAAGCAAGGAGAAGGAAATAATAAAGACAGAAATCAATGACACAAAAACAAAAGCTAGCTCTCTGAAAGGATCAATAAAACCGAGGAGCTTCTAATCACATTGACAAAGAAAGCAACCAAAATCAGAAGGCAGAGCCTGGGTAGAGCTCCTGCTGAGAATGAATGAATGCATCCTACTTCGGAAAGCCACAGACTACCTAAGATGTCATACGTTGAACAGTCATTTTGAACTACTTGAAAACCTCCCATTAAGAAAACAAAAGACGCTCGAGGCCAGCCTGGTCTACAACGTGAGTTCCAGGACAGCCAGGGCTACACAGAGAAACCCTGTCTCGGAGAGAAAAAAAAAGAAAAGAAAAGAAAACAAAAGACTCCAGGCAGTGGTGGCGCACACCTTTAGTCCCAGCACTCGGGAGGCAGAGGCAGGCGGATTTCTGAGTTTGAGGCCAGCCTGGTCTACAGAGTGAGTTCCAGGACAGCCAGGGCTACACAGAGAAACCCAGTCTTGAAAAACCAAAAAAAAAAGAAAGAAAGAAAGAAAGAAAGAAAGAAAGAAAGAAAGAAAGAAAGAAAGAAAGAAAGAAAGAAAGAAAGAAAGAAAGAAAGAAAGAAAGAAGGAAGGAAAACAAAAGACAAACTGTTCCCTGTTTATTTGGTCATACCTGTACTTACCACACCTGGGAGGAAGGGCAAGAGGATCAGAAGGTAGAGGTCATTCTTGGCTACATATCAAGTTCAAGGCCAGCCTGGGATATATGGGACCTGCTTTGAATGAATGAGTGAATGAATGAATGAATGAATCATATATGTGTAAATAAGAAAAAAAAAAAAACAAGAAAAAACATCACCCACAACAAAAAAATACTGTTTCAAGAATGAAAACTGGGGGGGCTGGAGAGATGGCTCAGCGGTTAAGAGCACTGACTGCTCTTCCATAGGTCCTGAGTTCAATTCCCAGCAACCACAAGGTGGCTCATAACCATCTCTAATGGGATCTGATGCCCTCTTCTGCTGTGTCTGAAGACAGCAACAGTGTACTCATATAAATATAATAAATTAATTTTTAAAAAAAGAATGAAAACTGGGGCTGGAGAGATGGCTCATCAGTTAAGAGCACTGACTGCTCTTTCGAAGGTCCTGAGTTCAATTCCCAGCAACCACATGGTGGCTCACAACCATCTGTAATGGGATCTGATGCCCTCTTCTGGGGTGTCTGAAGACAGCTACAGCGTACTTACCTTTAATAAATAAATCTATTTTTAAAAAAATAAAAAATAAATAAAATTTAAAAAAGAGAGAGAGAATGAAAACTGGTAGGCAACCTTAGTTCAGTGGTAGAGTGCTTGACCAGCATGCATGAGATCCTAGGTTCGATCCCCAGTAAGGAGAGGATGGTACTAGGCAAGTTGTCACAGGCCTATAATCCCAGCACTCAAAACACTAAGGCAGAAAGACTGCTAAAAGGTCTAGGCCAGTCTAGGCTATGTAGCAAACCCTGTCTCAAAAAACTGAGGTTGGGGGAGGGGAGGTGGCATGTATCTGGAAAGCGGTGTTTGTTAAACAGGGTCTTACTCTGTAGGCCTAAACTGGCCTGCAACTCGCTCTGTAATCCAGACTGGCCTGAAACTCTTGGCAGTCCTCTTTCCTCAGCCTCCCACATGCTAGGACCCTAGACATGGGCCACCACAACCAGTTTACAATTTTTTGTACTGGGTATTGAACCTAAGGCCTCACACTTACTAGGCAAGCAGCTGCTCAATGAGTGACAGTCCCAGCCCTACAAGCCAAGTTTTCAGATGGACAGGAAATGTTCTACCAAACAAGATAATATAGATAGCAAATTAATATACAAATAGACACTTAAATTTGGTGAGTGTTCGTACACGTGTACATACACATGTGCTTGCATTCTTCTCATGAGCAGACCGTGTGAGTGCACATGTCATGGAGGCCAGAAAAGGCTGTCGGATCCCAAGAGGCAGACCTGCCCAACATGGGTTCTGGGAACTGAACTTGAGTTTTCTGTTTGAACAGCCAGTGCTCTTAACCACTGAGCCATCTCTCCAGCCCCAGTCAGTGCTCTTAACCACTGAGCCATCTCTCCAGCCCCTTCCCTATTTTTGAGATAAGGCCTTTCTAAATTGTCTGAGTGCAATTTGCAGCCCTCTGAGACTGTACTGCCAGGCCCAGTTCACTTTTGTAATTTCTTATAAAGTTAAACATGCTGTACCCATGAGATCCTGTCTCAAAGAACTGCATTGCCAATCACACCTTAAAACTACCATAATTCCTGAGATCAGGATGTTTGCAAGAACTAGCAAGTTGCCGGGCAGTGGTGGTGCACGCCTTTAATCCCAGCACTTGGGAGGCAGAGGCAGGTGGATTTCTGAGTTCGAGGCCAGCCTGGTCTACAGACTGAGTTCCAGGACAGCCAGGGCTACACAGAGAAACCCTGTCTCAAAAAAACCAAAAGAAAGAAAAAAAAAAGACCAAGCAAGTTGAGGGGCTGGAGAGATACATGGCTTAGTGGTTAAGTACTGTTCTTCCAGAGGACCTGGGTTTCCTAGCACACACATTATGGTGTTCACAACAATCTGTAACTCCAGTGTCAGGGAATCTGATTCCCTCTGACCTCTACCAGCACTAAACACGAATAGCGCACAAAACCCCACACAATCACACAAGCATGTGTGCACATACACAATTTTTGTTTTGTTTTTTGTTTGTTTGTTTTTGTTTTGCTTTTGAGACAGAGTCTCACTATGTAAGTCTGGCTATCCTGAAACTCATTAGGTAGATCTGCCTGCTTCTGCCTCTGGAAAGCTGGGTTTAAAGGCGTACACCATCACAACCAGCTAAAAACAAGTCATTTTATAAAAAGAAGTTAAATTTCTATCTCATAGAGAGATTTTTAAAACGAAGAACAGTAACAGAAAGTGAGCAGGTAGCTCATGCTTAGAATCTCAGCACTTGTGAGTCTGAGCAGGATTAGTGAGTTCTTAGAGCCCATGCCTAGAATTCCAGCACTCAAGACATCAAGGCAGTAGAATCGTGAGTTCCAAGCCACTGAGAACTGTGTAGCAAGACCTTAAGTAATAAAAACCAATAAGTAGGCCTGGAGAGATGGCTCAGAGGTTAGAAGCACTGGCTACTCCTCTAGAGAATGCAGGTTCAATTCAGCACCACATGATAGCTTACAACTGTCTGCAACTCAAGTTCTAGGGGATCTGTGTGAGGCACTAGGCATACACGTGGCGACATATATAGGCAAACTGGCAAAACACTCATATACAATAAAACAAAATAAATCTTTTTAAAAAAAACAGTAAGCAGGGTGGTGGTGGCACACGTATTTAATCCCAGCACTTGAGAGGCAGAGGCAGGTGCATATCTGTGAGTTCAAGGCCAGCCTGGTCTACAAATCGAGTTCCAGGATAGCCAGGGCTACATGGAGAAACCCTGTCTCAAAACTGAAGTGAAGTTTCTGGTTGTGTCATGTGACACACATTCATGTGTTTAGCTGAGGTAGACCCATGGGAGGACATGTGATATTTGAAGAGAATGTAAATAGGACTCAACGGACGGTGATGGAGGCGCTTGTTTAGGTAACCTTGCAACACTTCATTGCTCTCAAGTCTTCGATGACCTTCGCTTTGTTGAGAGAGGCATGGCAGAGAATTTCTCCTGGCGTTGCTCCTACTGACTTGTGCTAGGGGAGGCCTAGTTGTACACTGCTGATGATTTGTGTTTGGTAACCTGACACTACTGAACTGCTGGTATCCTGACAAGTGGAGATTGTAATCGCCCCAAAGAACTACTAAACAGGTCCACATCCCCTTGCCCTAGTTACCATCTTTTCTTCCTACCTTTGGACGGCAGTCTAGAAGGGGGTTGAACCATTTGAGAACCCTTATTAAAAGTGAGTTTTGAAAAATGTAAGCCTACACAAAACCAACCCCCCTCCCCCAAAGAAACCAAGTTTGAGTCACTATGGCTTCTTTGAATCTTGATTGGCTACTATCGCCCTTTACTTGAAATAGATTTTACCCTATCACAACAATGTCCCTGCTGCAAGATGTTGTCCATATCCCCAAGAGGACTGTGTGTACATGTTATACATGGTCTTCTTTAACAGGGAAAATTAAAACTTTTTTTAATTTTCTTTATTTACATTTCAAATGTTTTCCCCTTTCCAGGACTCCCCTTCAGAAACCCCCTATCCCATCCCCCCTCCCCTGCTTCTATGAGGGTGCTCCCCCACCCACCCACCCACTCCTGTCTTCCCTCCCTAGCATTCTCCTACACTGGGGCATCGAACACCCTCAGGCCCAAGGGCCTCTCCTCCCCCTGATGGCCAACAAGGCCCTCCTCTGCCACATATGTGGCCAGCACCATGGGCCCCTCCATGTGTATTCTTTGGTTGGTGTTCCAGTCTCCGGGAGCTCTGGGGGGCAGGCCAGTTGACACTGTTGCTCCCTCCATGGGGCTGCAACCCCCCTCAGCTCTTTCAGTCCCTTCTCCAACTTCTCCAACTCCTCCATCGGGGACCCCTGCACTCAGTCCAATGGTTGGCTGCAAGCATCCGCCTCCTTAACTTTTTTAAAAAAGATTTTATTTATTTTACATATGTGAGTACACCATTGCTGTCTTCAGACACACCAGAAGAGAGCATCAGATCTCATTACAGGTGGTTGTGAGACACCATGTGGGTGCTGGGAATTGAACTCAGGACCTCTGGAAGAGCAGCCAGTGCTCTTAACCACTAAGCCATCTTTCCAGCCCCAACTCCTTAACTCTTAACTGCTCAGAGGTTAAGTATTCTTTACTTTCTTTGTCTTTCTTTCTTTCTTTCTTTCTTTCTTTCTTTCTTTCTTTCTTTCTTTCTTTCTTTCTTCATTTTTTGAGACAGGGTCTCATTGTAGGCCAGGCTGGCATCTAGTTCATGGCAATCCTCCTGCCTCAACTTGCCATGCCAGTCTCCCCTACCCAGCCATGTCTTTTCTTTAGCACTTCCTAGGTCCTTTCTGATTAGGGTAGCTAGGTAGAGAAGTCAGGGAGGCCTCTGTGGTAAGGTAGGTACTAGAATTGAGTTCTGAGTGAAGCAATAGTTAAGTGAAGAAAGGATCTCTAGCAGGAAGCTTGGTGCAACAGGCACACAGAGGATGTGGGAGAGTCTTAAAGCCATGGTGGAACCAAGGCCAAGCTAATGAGGCTGTTACAGTGGTTCGAATGAAAGAGGAAGTAAATTCAGCCCACTGACTTTTAAACCTCACCAGTGACTAGGTAAATGATGGAGCCATTAAACAAGATGAGGGGGAAGCCTGCAGAGGACAGGGAAGGGCAGAGTGGCAAGGAGTATCGCATCACTTGAATATTATAAACTATTAAGATGCTTAAATATATTAATAAGGTTTGGGACAGTCAGGTACTGTGGCGTACTCCTCTAGTCCCAGCACTTCAGAGGCAGGCAGATCTCTGTGAGTTTGAGAACAGTCTGGTCTACACAGTGAGAGTTCCAGGAGAGCCAGAGCTATGTAGAAACACCCTGCCTCAAAAGTAAATAAATAAATTTTGGGACAAAAACCATATAGTCATCTCCATAGATACAGTTAAGTCAAATTCAGCCTTGATACAAAAATAAAAAATGAAATACAGGGGGCCAGAGAGATGGCTCAGAGGTTAGAAATGTGGACTATCATACCAAGGAGCTGAGTTCAGCTTCCAGTGCCTATTAGTGGGCTGGCTCACAACAGCCTATAAGACTCTAGCTTAGGGGATCTGACGCCCTCTCTTCTGGATGCCTTAGGTACATATACTTACACATACATTTTTTAGCTAAATCTTCTTTAAAAATTCAAAATATCAACATACTAATAACCTTAACACATTTGACATTAATTATTCTTGCATCATGTCTATTGCAGAAATACTGGAAGAATTCACTATTATTTAACATTGTACTGGTTATAGTAATAAAAAATGGAAAAAATTTAGATAAAATAGATATACTAACAAGTACAATTAGAAAAAATAAGTTAAGAGCAAATAAATTAGAGATCTAATAATTATAGGAAATAAAACTGTCATTCCTGGCAGATGATATAACTGTGACCATGAGAAAGAAAAGAAGTAAGCCGAGCAGTGGTGGCGCATGCCTTTAATCCCAGCACTTGGGAGGCAGAGGCAGGTGGATTTCTGAGTTCGAGGCCAGCCTGGTCTACAGAGTGAGTTCCAGGACAGCCAGGGCTACACAGAGAAACCCTGTCTCCAAAAACCAAAAATTAAATAAATAAATAAATTAAATTAAATTAAATGTTTAAACAAATGAGAGGTTAGGGACAAGGAAGGCAAGCAGAGGAGGGTGGGCAGTTGTGGCTATAAATGCAAGAGATACGGCAAAAAAACATGATTTTAAGACTGTGCCATTTAGCCATTCTGTGGTTCACACAAATATACATGTGGGGAACTGCAGAGCTCCACACACAGGTAATATACACAAAAGTGAAGCCATGGGGTTGTTAGGACAGGCTGCCCTGGAATCTTTCCCCAGGTCCTTCTCTTACACAATAAAGTTGATAACCAAAAGAGGAAAATTAAGCTCTTGGAATTGATGGACTAATCTGAATTCACACTTTCTCCAATGGGCCAGACAACAAGTCAGATGAAATCAATAGACTAGATCCCCTAACCTGCAGGTTCTCAACCTATGGGTCTTGACCCTTTTGAGGGTTGAATGACCCTATCATGGAGGTCATGTCAGCAATCCTACACAGATTTACAATTCATAACAGTAGCAAAAGTAGTTATGAAGTAGCAACAAAAATAATCTATAGCTGGGGGTCACCACAGCATGAGGAACTGTATTAAACATTAATTAGGTTGAAAAGCACTGCCCTAAATGACCCTTAGGTACTTGAGATAAGAGTGGAAGTTTATCCACAGAACACTAGGCAGGGTAGGTGTCACAGTAGTCATGTCACATGCCCACATTAAGATCCTTTAAAGCAAAAGGATTGGGGACATGGCTTGGTCCCTCAGGATAGTACTCATCTACTTGTTTCAGCTTTGGGACAATCAATAGTGCTGCTAACTATTAAACTTTCTATGCATGTTCACCTCACCTGGGGAAAATCTCAGAACTGGGAGTTACTGTTACACCGCAGATTAACTCTTAAAATTCTTCAGACATTTTGGGCTCACAAATTTTGATCATTTTCTTTTATAGTAAACATCTTTCCAAGTCACAAAAAATACCCTTTTCCACAATATGCAATATTCAGATCACAAACTGAAATAAGGGCACGAAACAGAAATGTGCTTAACCAGAGTGTTGTTAGAAATGGAGCAAAGTCAATCTATGTGGCCAGCACAATAATTTAAAGGCGAAAGGAAACAAAATGTTTGTCCAGTTATCTTCAAACACAGCTATTAGTGCACAGCCTCTCTGCCTGACAATCTTGGGAGGCTACTCTTGGTTGGGGGCTAAGGCAGGAAGATTGTGGCTGAAAAGATTAGTCTCTTGAGTAAACTTCTATACTAACTTGTTACAAAAAGTATGAAGTACATGATTGGAATGCAGAAACTAAAGATGAGCAGATGGGGCCACGTGAGATTGGTTGTTTATCCTTTCGAGCTTTGAAGAAATACAGTAGGTGGTCAAACCTGGTATCCACTAGAGTGGAAGTCACATTGAATGAAGCACAGTGTACAAGAAACACTAGTCTGCACTTTGGCCATCCTTGACCCAGGTGATACTGATATTAGAAGCATGTCAGAAGAGGCTGGTGAAGTGAACCAGGGAAGTTTTTTTGGTTTTTCGAGACAGGGTTTCTCCGTGTAGCCCTGGCTGTCCTGGAACTCAAGTCTGTAGACCAGGCTGGCCTCGAACTCAGAAATCCACCTGCCTCTGCCTCCCAAGTGCTGGGATTGTGCGCCACCACTGCCTGGCAGTAGTTTTTTAGTAAAATTTGCTAGTGTTTAATCAGTAACATGGTGTTGTACACCTGTAACTCAAAGAATCTGAGGCTGAAATGCTCAGTGGTGGCAGCTCAACTTTCACTCCCAGCAGAGACTTGGTCTAGTTCTAGACACAAACCATAGCAATAACACATACACTACTTTCTCAAGAACCTTGTGATACCAAATTACCTAGCTTTGCACCTAATCCTCAGAAGTCACATAAACAGATTTTTATTCAACTTTTCAGACAATTTCACATTCCTTTTTTGTACAAATCAAACTGGCTTTGAAGTCATGGACCTCTCACCTAGTAGATACTTACCACCTTTTACCCAACTCTTCCTTGCATTGTTCTGCTACCTTCCCTACCAAATATTTCAAAAGATTCACATTAAGATTCTTAACAGCCCCAGGTGGTGTTAGGGCATACCTTTAATCCCAGCACCTGGGGAGGCAGACGGTTCCATCTGCAAGTTCAAGGCCAGCAAGGTCTACAGACCAAATTCTAGAACGACAGAAATCCTTTTTCAAAAGGAAAACTACAGATATGTTATTTAATGTATATCTTTCAACACCCATCTAGCACAAAAGGGCAATTGCACTGTATTCCAACACTGGGCACTCATTCTGCCTACAAGAGGCATTTTTAAAAACGGACAATCAAATGACACGTTGCAATTCAGGCAAGGGCACAACTTTATTTTCACCTCTAAAAGTAAACCACAATTGACAACAACAAAGGAGACTGTGCAGTTCAACTTTTTATTTTAATAAAACCAGAATATGCACAGCACATGCAGTGCTAGCATCTAAACTAATACAATAAGCAACTACTAAAGCTACAGTGACTTGAGGGTCAATCTTTACATTCAGCAAATTTAAACCCATTCTTAATTTTGAAACGTAACTGAAAATATTGCTTGCTGATAAAACTTGCTCAAATGCTATTGCTGAATGTACAAGTCACTGAATATGCCAATACAACAAAGATAACCACATGTTTGAGGATTGCAATGTGCCAGACATTCACTGAAAAAAAAAATACAACTAAACAAAACTCACACAACAAACATCTGAGAATCTGGACACTTTGTATCAGTGTTTTGAAGTGTTTCATTAATATCTTAAGACAAGTGTATCAAAACCTTGGCATGATTTAGTTTCAAGTCGCCAATCTTGTTTTTACTAACATCAGAAAGTTATGGCTACACTGCCAATGCCGGGTCTGCTTAATTTGACTTAAGAGTTTATTATGACTTAACATTAAAAGCTCACACTACCCCGAAATATATAATTTCACGCATACGGTGACATTCAACATTCAAGTGCCAGTGTTTTTGTACTGTCTTTTGGTCAAGTTTCTTTAAACTTTCAAAGAATCACTTTTAGGCTTACAAAAATAAATATTTGTCAAAATGTTCAATAAATATTACATAAAACTAGCAGCAAAAAGTATCTAGAAATCTGTCGTGTGCAAAGTTTTCTTCCCAACTATCATTCCCATGGTCCCAAATAAATTTTAGAATCTAGTCCCATCCCTTTCCTAGACAAGCTGCGTTCAACAATCTCCAAGAGACAAAATAAGATTGGAAGTTTAAGGACACGCACACAAGACATATATATAAAATTCTCTGAATGTGCAATAAAAGAAGTACTTTGTAAAAAGTTATGGGCAAAATGTACAAGGGCCTAAACCTAGACTAATTGAAATAGCACCATAACAAATGACCTCAATACTGTCAAGTGCACCTACGTAATAAAAGTTTTAGAACAAGGCACAATACACTTGAAAATCTATTGCACTTTAGGAAATTTTTGCCGTCTTCCTATGCCACTGTAAAAAGATTGAGCGTTTTGATCACTGCATTCTGGTCACAAAATTAGCCCAGAATTCCAAGTGGCATAGGCATTTTAGTGGTGGACAATGCTCATCTTTGGCCAGATTTAGCATAAACAGACTATAAATACAATGGAAACCTATGCAACTAAAACTGACTAAACTGCACTGTAGAGCAGGATTGACACCTTGTGCAGTTATGTACATATTTCCAACCTGTGTGATCTCAGATTTCAGTTTGTTACTCTTCTGGAGCCATTTGTTTTGTTTTGTTTTGTTTTTTTTTACAAAGTCTATAGTAAGCCAGTTTAACATCTCAACGCAGCTTGAACAGAGTAATGTGAATCGGCATTTAAAATAAAGCCTGCTGCATAATTCTTCCTGTTCATCCCCATCTTGACCAAAAAACATCAACACTAGCATGCGTTTAGACCAAAAATCACCCAGAGCCCTAAGTGAGGGCTGGTCATTGCTGTGGTCAGCCATTCTACCATTTCAATTTCTTTTATGGCAGGCATTTAAAAAGTCTAAGTAGATGAATTCTCCTAAAAACCTATTTCAAGTTATCAGACCTTTAAACTTTCCCTGTAATAACATGCCCACATTTGGCTAGCTCATAGTTAACGATCTGCCTAAACATTGAAAGAGGAATTGCTGTGTTTACTTGCATTAACTTTGAGAACAGTGCTTTGAATGTATGCATGTATCCATACATCACCTCATCATGACTGGAATGGCTTGTTTAAAGACTATTATCAGGTTCTAAATACCTATCCAGGATAGAGTGAGCAAATCAGAACTTTAACTTAATACAGTTTGCCACATTAGAAACTAATTCCATTAATATGCTTCAAGACGTTTGTTGTTTGTTTTCCCCCAATCTGCAAGTATCAAAAGCCCTAAGACAGGCTACCACTTGAGTTTTTCCTTATATTATTTATGGATGAATCGATGATTCCTGTTAAGTTGTATCACACCTGTGTGCCAAGGTTTGATTTCAGCCCAAGTTCAGTAAATTTATTTTGTCAAAACAATTGGAATCTTGAGCATTACTGAGCCAACAGGACATCAAAATAAAAAGTTGTCTAAAGTTAAAGGCACAGTACATTAACAAACAAATGATCCTCAGTCACAAAATTATAAATGCAGTTTGGGATAGGGGTAGGCGGGAGGGGAGTTAATCCAAACTACAGCAATGAAGTCTTCAAACCACCTTCAGAACAGGGCTGCTGATTGTTCCTTTCATCTTTACTTGTGACCTTGAGCTCCCTTAAAAAAAAAAAAAA
>CM052722.1:5865863-5939397 GCA_028551405.1 Uromys caudimaculatus
CTCTTAGAACGCCCACGACTGCTACCCTTGTAGTGGTGTTCAAAAGCCATGTTTTCTAACCAAGATGGCACTTCTTGTTTTGCTTCAACAAGAAGATCCAGTAAATCCTTAGTGATATTTATATTCCTTTCATTAAAGAATGAGGTGGCAAGACCTAAAACAGTACAGAAAAAACCCACACATAAACAAAAAGTACTCCAGAAAAGTAGCTTACCATTCTTTTCTTATCAGATAATAAAAATATTACTATCCAACTATTTAACCAATCAATCCTGACCTCATTGTGTAAAAATAGGAATATTTAAGATACTATAAATTGTAGGCGGGTGTGCATGGTGGTAAAAACAGCTTTGAATCCAGCACGCTGGAGGCAGAGATAGCCAGATTCTATTGAGGTCAAGGCCAACTTGGTCTTAAGCAAAAAACTATAAAGTTCTTTCCTGTGCTATCACAATAAAACAACAACAATTAAAAAAAAAACCAATCAGGATATCCAGTAATTAAACACTTACCAAGGTTTCCTACACGCCCTGTACGGCCTATGCGATGCACATATTCTTCAATATCACTAGGCAGGTCAAAATTAATAACATGCTTCACATTTGAAATATCCAGTCCTCTTGCTGCTACCTGAAATATAACTTTTGTTATAGATGGCCCACTAAAAGCCAAGTATTTGGATGCAATAAACTTTGAGAGTAAAAAAAAACAAAAAACAAAAAAACATAGTATTATTATACATACTGCCGTAGCCACTAGAATGGGGCTTTTTCCTGAGCGAAACTGGTGAAGGGCCTCTTCCCTATCTCTCTGAGACCGGTCTCCATGGATACTGGTACAAGCATATCCTTCATGGTATAAGAAATCCTCCAAAGAATCTGCGCCCTTTTTGGTCTCCACAAACACTAGAGTCAGGGAATCCTTGCCTGAATTTGAAAATAAGGTTTATCACTATTAGTAAACAATACTTTGTAACTATGTATATAGGACAATTAAAATGGACATGACAATGTTTGAATAGGGTGGAAAATGATGGTGATACAAATAATTCTCATTACATAAGTAGTCAGAGAGAACTGACTATTCTCATTATATACTCATTACATAAAGTCAGAGAGCTAGTTTTACCTGTTGCATTTAGGAGGTCAAGCAGAAATGACCTTTTGTCTATCTCCTCCACCCAAACCACTTTTTGTGTGATGTTCTCAGAAGTAGACCCAACTCTTCCTACAGCCAGAAATATGTACTCATCTAAGAAATCACGGGCCAGCATCTGAAAAAGAAAGTCATAATTTTACAGTTGTACCACTTGTGTTTATAAGTGTGGATGTCAAAAAGGATACAACTTAAGTTAGTTAGTCCCCCTTTATCATGTGGGGTCCAGGGACTAAATTCAGGTAGCAAGCAATTTAACTCACTTGACAATTTTGCCAGCGCCCCCCCCCATTCCCCACTCTTTCTGGTTAAGTGTGGTTGCACATTCCTTTAAGCCTAGCAGCAGGAGGGTCAGAGGGCAGCCTGATCTACATTAACAAAACCCTGAAATCATTAAATAAGTTAAAATCACATAATAGTACCTGTATTTCCTTAGGAAAGGTAGCACTAAACATCATAGTGTGGCGGACACCTTTTGGAGGCATAGTGTCTTGTTCAACTATTCTGCGTATCTGAGGTTCAAACCCCATATCTAACATCCGGTCAGCTTCATCTAACACCAGGTATCTGTCAGGAAAAAAAAGTTAAGATTTGAGAAGAAATCAAGGCAATTTATGGTTTTATCTGCTAGTTAATTTAAATGATATAATCAATGTAGTTAGTACTGTTTAATACAATTACACAGGAAAAAGCAAAGGATCCTTGCCAAGATAAAATCATCCAAGATCAGAGCCAACTAGCTCACTTTTTAAATTAATGTTTTCAAGTTTTGTGTACACGCACATATACAAGGCACACAGGACAATGTGCAAGAGTACGGTTTCCTGCATTATGATGGCAGCAAACACTTTACCTACGTACGGAGCTGTCTTGCTGAGCACCCACCTCGGTCCTTGGAGCTCAGGCTCAATTACTATACTAAAGCATGAGCTGACTTTTTCAACATTGATTGTAACTATGAAATTAATTTTTGTACCCCACTTCTCTTGGTATTTACATTCTTAGATAAGCTAACAAACACATACTTGCAGAAGTCTAACCCGATCTTCCCTCTCTCCATCATGTCCACTAGACGTCCTGGAGTGGCTACTAACAAGTGGCATCCACGTTCCAAGTCTCGAATCTGCTGACCAATTTCAGCACCGCCATAAACCACGCAAGGACGGACTCTAGATCGGTATGAGAACTATAACAAAGAACCTCCATCAAATTCAATGTCAAGATTCTTTACATGGCTATAAAATACTTTAGAATCAATGGGCAAACTATGAATCACTGAAATACACACTTACTTTTCTGGCTTCCTCATAGATCTGCACTGCCAATTCTCTTGTTGGTGCCAGTACCAAAGAGATTGGATACTGTTTACGACGCCCATATCTTCCATTTTCCTAAGAAATAGATATTTGTTAAATAATCTGCAAGCTAAATTATCACTTAAGTTAATGTATAAAAATTCATTTTCCTTTGCAATTTATATACTATACCATAAAACTCCATTAGACTAGTCTTATCACCACTTGGAATGGTCTCAATAGCTTCCTAAGCTTCACAATAACTCTGCTTTGTAAAGAAACACTGCAATAGGCACACAGCTCAACGACAGAGCACTTGCTTATTAACATACAGAAAAGCCCCCTAGGCCTCATTCCCAGCATCAAGGAAAATCACCTTCATGGCCCTCAAAGCCTCTCCTGGACCATCAGCATAAATCTGACTCAAGATGGGCAAGAGAAATGCTGCAGTTTTCCCAGAGCCTGTTGAAGAGAAATAAAGTCATCAGTAGACCACAATAAAACCCTCATTACCTCTGAATCAACACTAGTAGCTAATTAGTACTTTTTTTACTTTATGCCCAACATATAAGCTTTTTAGCTGACTAAGACTCAGCACATACAGAATACAGCCATTATTTATGTATCATCTATGGCTTCTTTGACACTACAAACAATAGAAATCAGTATTGCCATGTGTTCATTGTACATAAACCCATAAATATCTAGTATGTGTTTCTTTACTAGAAAAAGGTGACATTTAATCAAATGAGCTTACCTGTTTGGGCACAAGCCATCAAGTCTCTTTTCTCTTTGATAATAGGAATAGCATGCTTCTGCACTGGAGTTGGGCGAGTATAACGAGTAAGCTCAATGTTTCCCATAATAATTTCTCCCATCTCGACATCACTGAACTGTCAAATTCAATGGCATGAAATAAGTAGAAATGTTACCTGAAGCTGTTTTATATTAATTTGTTATAACAAATAGCAAAATCTAACAAATGACTAAGTTGGGCCTATTTCCTATTTCAAAAAGCAAATTACTTAATAATGCAACCAATGTCCCCCTTTCCACAAACTCTAATGTATGGTTATATTTCTCTTTAATTTAATAGAGCAAGTACTTACACTTTCAATGTGTGGAGGACAGTTGTTGCCTGTTGCTTCAACTGGAATGTCATCATATTTCTCAAAGTTAATCCCAGTATTGCCTCCAGAAAAGAGTTCCCTGAAATAAATACACCAGGAAGTTCACATGCAATACCAATGAGAAAGATTTCATCACAAATAATGCACTTCAAGAACTTACTGTTCCAAGCGTTCACTTGGTGGGAGTGGCTTTGACCAGTCATCTTCATCTGATTTGTCGCACCAGCGACTATTTCCACCTCTTTCAAATTTGCCAAAGCCACTTCTATCTCCACGGCTGCCAATGCCATCATAGTCTCCCCGTCCACGATCATCAAACCTGAGTATTACAAGGAATACATTAGAATCTTAACCATCATCAGATCACTTCAGAAAACTATCTCACAGAGGAATCAATCAACTACAAGATGTGAACAGTTCAAACTACCAGATTTTATCATCTAAAAATCAGTATCTTCTTTTATTCCTAAAGTCATATATAGCCCAGCCTTGTCACATTCTACCATTAAAAATTAAATCTTCAAAAAAAAAATTTAAATGGGCACATGTAGCCCATGCCTTCAAAGTGTCAAAGTATACTTAGCAGTAAAGATTTAAAAAAAAAAAAAAAAAAAAAAAAAGGCACCCCCACCATCAACTTTTCAGATTATAGACATTTGAGGAAAAATTCATGTGGCAGCTTTTTAAATAAAAGTTTCTTTTTTTAAAAAAAAAAATCCTTATCTGAATAAAGATGTTTTTAGTTTTAGGTCTGTTTACCAAAAATCTGGACATGGGAGACTAACCATAGCTATTAGGCACATGAGGTCAGTTTACCACACTTGTATAATTAATAAGGTATTTATTTTGTCATAAGAGTCTTCAAAGAGCTCAAGCAAATTAGGCCATTCACTGTATGAAATTACTTCTAAAACAGATAATAGTAAAACTAGAGAAATAGAAAAACTGACTTCATATTTGTACCTTTTCTTTTGTTTTTAAAAACAGGATTTCTGTGTTGGCTGTCCTAGAACTCAGAGATCCATCTGCCTCTGTCTCCCAAGTGCTGGGATTAAAGTGTAGCAACACTGTGCTTTCATCTGATTTCTATGTAATATAGGTTCGAGCTTACAGTTAAGAAAATGTAGTGAGTTAGGTAGATAGAACGCCTGACATCCACTTTATCCAGACAGTCAGGATAGAAATGCTTAAAGTCCTATCAGGTTTCCTTTACCTTCCCCTTGAGCCACTTCCGCGATCACCGAAGAAGCTAGACTTCCCTCTTGAATCACCCCGGGATCCAAAACTGCTGTACGCATCCTTATCTTTGCTAGAACTCCACCCTGAACTGTCTTTATCATAGAATCCTAAAAATGAAAAAAAAAACAAATAATCACAAACTCTAAAGAATCCTATTAACACATGGTCTTAATCTTCCAGACTTTTAAGCCTACTGTCTCTTCTGTATCTCTCTGGTATCAAATGCCAATGTAAATATTCTATGAATATTCAGAATGAACATCTCCAAGGTCAACAACTTTGCCTTTAGCAACATGACTACGGTACTGTCTGTCACTATGTTCTGCCATTCAGTTTATAGGTGTGACTGAATTTACAAGGAAACAGTCAATTAGCATCTCAGATTATTTGGTTTAGTATTTCAGTTCTAATAGCAAAACTACAATGCCTTGTGTGGTGAATCATAGTCCAAATAGTATTTTAGTGTTTATAAGCTTAATATAAAACATATTCAAAAAACAAACTCTCCCCTATATGCTCCCAATACAAAGTCAAACTAAGTAGGGATCACTGACAGCTACATTTAACACAAGGAAGGTAGGTTGAAGTAGCTTCAATGACATCTTATTAGTCAGAGACATTTACAAGCTACTTTCCTTTTGCCTTTGTCTCTACCATTACCCAGCTATGTGTTTCCCCTAGTAATCAACAGGAACTTAATTGCTTCTCCAGATCGTTGTTCTAATTGTAAAATTTAAGATCCTGCCTCTTCTAATTTCTTTTCACAAAGAATTCTTGTTTATTTCACATCAGAGAATCACTCCAGATTCACTAGAATATGCCTAATTAACTTATCTTGTGCTAAGTCCATCTTCAACCTATTTTCATGTAGTTTGTACTACACACCATGGTACCCAGCTATTTTCTCAAATTAAAGGCGAGATGCAATAAGAGACTAACAAACAAATCATACAAAAACCATGACACTGAAGGCAACTTTCCATGGTGTGACATCAGTTAAGGTTTTCAAAGTTATTAAGTTCCAGTGCTTTATTTAAATCAATCATGGTAGAAATGTATAGGCTTTCCAAGCTGTCTTACCTTCCCTTCCCTAGGCTTTGATTAATTTCTAAATGAAGAATCAAGAATTAGATTTACCAAACTGGTATTAAGGACTCACCTTTAGTAGCTTCTCTGTTCCTTAAATGAGGTGGGATATAGCGCCCTTCTAAAAGAACACAAAATTAATTTTTAAAAAATGCCAAATACCTGCACAGTAAAACTTTTCAAACCTACTATTAAAAAATCAAATACTCCTAACAACTTTAAAGGGTTGGTGAGCAAGATATAACTTTAAGATAGGCATTTTACCTGTAATCCTAGCTAAAGCAGGGCAGAAAGATCACCTCAAGGCCAGCCTAGGCTACATTTAAAGGGGGGGAGCCAACTTTAAGCCTAGTTAGTAGTTAGGCTGGGTGTGGTGGTACTTGCCTTTAATCCCAGCAGAAGTAGGTGAATCTGAGTCTGAGGCTAGCTTTGTCAGCCAATTAGTAAGTACCTGGACAGCCAGTTAACTGGATACTAGTGGTTATTTTTCCTAATTCTCTTTGCCCTTCTGACTTAAATATTTGAAAGATTTGTTAAGATGGGTTAAAAAGATTCTCAGACTGGCAAAAACCATGAAATTTAAAGAAAGTACCAAGGTAAACTTGTGGCTTTGCTTTAAAAAAGCTTATGTAAAACATTGTTTATTATTGGGTGGGAATAAACCTAAACGGAAACAGTCAGGGAAATAAACCATAATAACCTACCTCAAAACTTAACCTAACTCAAAATACTTTCCTCAAGAAAAACAGTACATGTGTGATATGTGTGTGTGAATATGTATATATGTATGTATGTCTCACAGGGCACCCCTGTACACATGTATACAATGTCCTGAACCAACTAAAAGTATTTTTTTTCAGAAGTGAGAGATGGAACAAGGGCTTTGCATATGCCATTCAAGGCCATGATCACCAACCTGTATGTGCAGCAAGCACCTCTAGCAAGTCAAAATGCATTCTAACAATGCCCATTAAATTCTTAACATTCAAGGAAATATTAAGATATCTAGCTCTGATATTCAGTATATCTATAAAATGTTTTACTTACTGCTTGCTGTACTTCCTCCAGTCTGATTATCTGAAGAGTTCAGGTCTAGGCCAGCAAACTAGAATGAAATCAGATTGTTTTTAGTTTCAATGTTGAATAAAATTAAAAATATTCTTGTTTCTTGGTCCCACATTCAAATAGTTGCCTCTCGGAGCCCACACAGCTATTAATAAAATTTAGAATGTGTCCAAGAATGCACTAGACTATAGAGTTCTAACACAAGCTAGTGCCACTATAAATACCACAGAAATCAAGTTACAAAATCAGAAACTGGATCCAAATTCAATTCCATCTTTCAAAATATTTGTTTTATAAACATTTTCCATAGTAAAACTCCTTATTTGAGAAACTAAAACTTAGTTCAGAATGTTAGCCAGGGATGGTGGTAAGCAGCTTAATTAATGCCAGCATTCAATTGGTTAAAACAGTTCTATCAAGAGCACCTACTCGACAACTCCAGTTCCAAATCCACTGCTTTCTTCTGGCCTCCAAAGATATTATGGTGCAGACACATACATTAAATAAAACATTCGCTAGTGCTCAGAGCTTAGCTCAGTTGGTAGAGTTGCTAGCCCTGAGTTTTAATTCCTAGTACTCGAATAAAGTGTGATGATGGGCTGTAGTCCTAGTACTGGAGAAGTGGAGGCAAGTGGATCAGGAGTTCAAAGCCATTCTCAGCAATAGGTAGCCGGGCCTAAGTCAGACCCTGTCTAAAAACAAAAGCCACACATGTTAAATGAGTGCAGGATTTTTTTGTAATTTTTCTAAACATCACCAACTTTATACTTGGTATTATTTTAAACCTAAAAGCATAAAAACAAATTTTGAATCCCCCATTTAACTGTAAATTCACAGAACTAGTCATGAATATCCTTTAATGTTCTTATTAAAGGACATTTTACTGGCTTTAACCTCCCAAGTCTATCCATCTCCTTATACTGGTAACAAGATTCTACAAAAATGCTACACTATATCTTCATTGTTTTAAGTTCTTAAAAATTTATTTATGTATGTGTATGCCTGCTGGGAGCGGGGGTCTCACTTTATAGCCTTGGCTAGCCTCAAACTCACTAAAGACCAGGCTGATCAAATTTAGGTCACAGTGGTCATCACACTTGGTGGTAGATGCCTTTACCCGATATTGTCTATATAACTAATCGATTTAGGAGTATAAACCACAAATGAGAAGGGGACCCCTCTCAAAAAAAACCAAAAAAAACAGGAAAGATGGAATTGCTACATTTTAAGGAAATGTTACTTTATAAATCTGTGCTTAAAATTCAAAGATGCTGGCAAACTACAAGTATCGCTTTGATCTCTGAAAACAGAAAGCAGATGTAACCTCTTTGCCATTAGCAAAAATGTTGCCATGCTTTAAGGCAGTAGCTGCCATTTAAAGCCGCAATTACAATCAGAATTTTGGGGTTTTTTACTAAGTTACTTTTTAAAATGTGCACTGGTGGTTTGCACGTATGTCTCTGTGAGGGTGTCGGATCCCCTGGAACTGGAGTTACAGGTAGGCCTGAGCTGCCACGTGGGTACTGGGAATTGAACCCAGTCCTCTTAACCGCTGAGCCATCTCTCTAGCCCGCCGAGTTGTTTTTAAATTTTTTTTATCATTTGGCAACATTAACGTAAGAAGCAACAAAGTTGCCAAAACGCACTGTTGGTACTGGCTACAAACTTAAAACTTGAACCATTCCGAATTCCTAAGCTTTCAGAGTTTAAATCCATTCCAAGGCTCTTGGAATTAACTTCCAATATAGTTTCAGCAATATTGTATCATTTAGTATAAATAAGTATCATTTAGATGGAAAATGTAACACTGTCCTTTTAAGTTACAATGTGTCACAACATGGAAGATTTACTGTAGCGGTCATTGACCAGGCCAGGCAGAAGGCAACAGAACCTCATCTCCTCAGCCTCTAACCTAGAAATGGAGTCTCGATTAAGGAATCGGGAACCAGGTCTGATCAATCTCCCAATTTTACTTCAACGGCAGCAACAAGTTATCTGTTGCCATTTTCTGGGTATTTTGCCTCTAGAGGATCCCAGGGTGGGCCATCACTCGCAAGGCGCGAGGTCCTCCCCTGCGCCCAGGTAAGGGGCGGGCGTGTCGGGCTCGGACTGCGCGGCTGTTTCCTGGAGCCTAAGGCTGTGAGCGAGGGCCGCGCCGGGTGGCTCGCGTCACCTCCAAGCCTGGCGCAAGTGCGCACGAAGCGGCCCCGGCCTCCCTCCCCCTCCTCCCCCTCCTCCCCCCGCCCAATCCGCCCTGAAATTTCTGCGTCACAAAACTTTCCACTCGGGAACCGCGGCCTCTCCCCTGCCGCGACACACGGGGCCCGCGGTGCCGAAGAAACCCGGCTGGCTTGCGTACGAGCCTGCGGACGGGCAGGCCGGGGGGGTGGGGGGGGAGCGACCGCGCGGCACCGCCAGTCTGCGCCACACAAAGGAGGCCGCCGCCATTAGCCCGCGCAGAGGCCAGCCCCCCTCCCGCGGCGCCCCCTCCCACATTCCA
Organism: Uromys caudimaculatus; assembly: GCA_028551405.1. NCBI lineage: Eukaryota > Metazoa > Chordata > Mammalia > Rodentia > Muridae > Uromys > Uromys caudimaculatus. Next base: position 5,875,334 of record CM052722.1, read on the forward strand.
GCGCCGCAGGGGCATTAGGCTAGCCCGCGCGCCGCCGACTCCGGGATTTCAAAACCACAGGCACTGGAACCGTGGGGGCACCTAAAGCCCCAGAATCCCGGGGCCGAAACCATCCATCCCGGCCCGCGCGCCGCCACGCGGGGCAATCTACCCCCCCTTCTCCCCAACTGCCGGTCACTAATCAACTCGGGTGCGCGCGCGTGCGCCCGAATGCGCGCCCCCCCCCCCCCAGCTCGCCTGCGCACAGGCACAAAAGCCGCCATTGTGCTCGGGCCAGGGACAATACCACGAACCGAGCCGAGCTGGAGGAACTAGCACTCCCCGCAAGCATCCAGTCCCTCTAGAGCCCCCAGATACTGATACCCGCCCGCCCCAGCCATCCGGGGGAACGGGGAGGAAAAAGCAGAACTTAAGAGCTGCGCCACAAGGCAGGCTAGGTCAGGGGAGAAATTGATGCAGCGACCACTGCAGCTCACCTGCTGGTCCAGCCCGAGCGCATTTTCCACTGCCACATGACTCATCCCTGAAGAGTACCGAAAATTCGGAGTCTTCCGCTGCTGAGCAAGTGCTGGCTTTACCGCAATGGCTCTCTCACGGGAGAACTGCGGCTTTGAAGCGCACGGCGCGGCCACCGATCTTATATACCAACTCGGAGGACTGCTACGTCAGCACGTAAGACGTGTACCCTCCTCTCCCAACGGCAAGCCACTCCCGTTAGGATTCTTCCTGCTTACGGTGCGTTGCTCGTCCTAATCCCGTGAGATTTCCTAGTCGGTCCAGCTACCCGTGTCCTTGTCTGCACGTAGAGAACCCCGCGTTATATGTGGTTCTGATTCTCTTGGGTTTGCTTTCCCCGTTCTCCGCCAGTGCCCTAATTTTAGTGTTTTCTCGAGATCTCGCGAGAAATCACTTCCGACTGTCCTCTAGCAATTAAGCCCTAAGACCTAAACTAGGCTTATTTGCTGCTGCTTACCCTGTGCACACAGTTTTCATCAGTCTTTCTAGCACTCGTCCTTTCCTCTCATTCCCCAGGAGTGGAGATGGTGTAGCTGGCTTTGTCTGGCCTAATGAACCCTGGCTTTCCGTGGAGGGCAGCGGGGGGTCACGTGACCGTGGGTATCCAGCAAAGTGGCCATTTTGTGAAGAAGGGAAACTCCCATGACTAGTGCTGGGAATGGGAGGGAGGGACGAGAAAACTGCGGGAGGGCGGGGAGGAGAAAGGGGGAAGGGAGCTAGACATGGGAAGGAGAAAGGTGGAAGGCTGAATGGTGACCAGGGTCCACCTAAGCAGCGACTGTAGGGGATGTGCGGGTCGCTGGAGGCTTCCGATCGCCGTTACCTAGGTAGCGGGTACATCACCCCACACCCCCACTATGAAGGAACAATAAGACTATCTCACGCGAATCTAGAGCCGGCAATCTAGGACCCTCCGCTGTTGTGTGTGAGTCATTGCAGGCCCCTGTGTCCTTCCGCGCGGCATTCCTGGCACCAGGCCGGTGGCTGCTGGCCCAGCAAGGGACCCCGAATTTTTCTAGCAACTCTCCTAGGACCCCGGGGAGGCGAGGATGTGTGACTGGACACAACCTGTGTCAGCTGGAGACGCTGGGACGAGGTTACCTGTCCGAGGTGACTTGCCTCGGGCCTCTCCACTAGACAGAGAATATGAAGGATAAAGGGTTCTGTCATCAAAGGGGCCGATTCTGGTGGTCCCCGCTTCTAGGCGGACCACCCCCAAGTCTCAGCTTCAAAAACACATACCCTTAAACAACAAAACCAAACGAATATACTGACTCCTCAGCTTTTACGCAATGGCAACACACGTTACCTAAAAGGTGCTTTCTGACCCTCAGTTTCACAAGTAAAAATGCTGGACTCTCCACCCCCATCCCTCCCCACCCCCAAAGGGGCCTTCTGCTGTCAGAATTCAAACAATTAGTTCTCATCACTTTACAATACAACTCTTCTACTTTTCCAGTTTGTAAAATTGAAACGGAACTTTTAAAGAGATACGGAAATAATAAAACAATCCCGGGGCAAGCTGCTTTTCGACTTTTGTTCTCAATTTTTCTCATCTATAAAAGAGACCACTAGACTACAAAACCCTGTTGTTGTTTTTAGTATTCACTTGTGTAACAATTGGATGTGGCTTTTCTTCTTCTTGAGATTGCATTGGCAATGTTTTACTTAAAACAAATAAATATGTTGTTTTGTTTCTTAGTAAACCAAAGAGTTTATTGGGTTTACTTAGAGGAACTGTAACCTTTTTAACAGCCTTTTAAAGCATAATAAAGTAACAAGTCAGAGATAATGCAGCTGTTTGTTACAGTTTCCAGAAGCAGGAAGCTATAATAAGTATTTTTAACACTCCTTGTAACCATACTAAAATAACAAATCATAGATAATACAACTACTTTTTTTTCAGTTTCAAAAAGCATAGCTAACTGTAATATCCAAACCAATGCATGTAATAAAACAATGTAATTAAAGCGGGTGTGCTGGTCCACCCCTTTAATTCCAGCACTGGGAGACAGAGGCCAGCATGGTCTACGATGGCAGCTCCAGGACTCAGAAACAGAGAGAAACAGAGACACGAGGGGGGAAGACAGAGAGAGGGAGAGAGAAGCACTCACAAGCGCTGAGCACCAGCCTTCAGAGAAACCCTGTCTTGGGGAAAACCAAACCAAAGGAAAAAACAATATAATGAAAAGTTACATACTAAGGGGCAGAGAGATGGTTCAAGAATTAAAGGCAAGCCGGGCAGTGGTGGTGCACGCCTTTAATCCCAGCACTTGGGAGGCACAGGCAGGCGGATTTCTGAGTTCGAGGCCAGCCTGGTCTACAGAGTGAGTTCCAGGACAGCCAGGGCTACACAGAGAAACCCTGTTTCCAAAAACCAAAAAAAAAAAAAAAAAAAAAAAAAAGGCAGGCAGGTCTTCCATTCCTACTACATAGGTGAGGCAGGTCATAGCCCTTGCAGTTCCAGCTGTAGTGCACCTAATGATGCCTTTTGGCCTTCTGGGCACACACACCCTCATGCTCACACCCCCACATGAACAGGCGTGCACAAACTTTGAAGTTACATATTAAAATATTTAAATTTGGGAGAGTGCTGGAGAGATGGCTCAGAGGTTAAGAGAACAGGATGCCCTTGCAGAGAAACCTGGGTTTGATTCCCAACACCCCATGGTGGTTCACAACCATTCATAAATCCAGTTCCAGGCCGGGCAGTGGTGGCCCATGCCTTTAACCCCAACACTTGGGAGGCAGAGACCGGCGGATTTCTGAGTTCGAGGCTAGCCTGTTCTATAGAGTGAGTTCCAGCACAGCCAGGGCTACTCAGAGAAACCCTGTCTTGAAAAAAAAAAAAAAACAACAACAACAACAAAAAAGAAATCCAGTTCCAGGGGATCCACTGCCTGTTTCTGACCTCAGACAGCAGGCATGCATATAGTAGACATACGTACATGCAGGCAAAACACTCATACTTTTTTTTTTTAATTAAAAGCTGACTGCAGTGGCATACACCTTTAATCCCAGTTCTCAGGAGGCCTGGAGGTAAAGAGATCTCTGTGAGTTCAAGGCCAGCGTAGTCTACATAGTAGACCAGGACTCAAAAACTAAAGTCAAATATAGAAATTTTGGTCTGCAGAGATGACTCAGCAGTTAAAAGCACTTACTGTTCTTGCAGAGGACCCAGGGTGGAGGTTTCTAGAACCTACATCCTGCTTTGTAAAACTTTATTTACAGGGGATTCAGCGCTTCTGGCTTCCAAGGACACTGCATGCATGTAGTACATGTCCAGACAAGGACAGACACACACACACACATACACACACACACACACACACACAATTAAATATGTAAGTTCTCCCATTCAACTACTGAGCAGCTACAAACGAAAACTAGAGAAGTGTGTTGCTTGCACAACTGAAGTACCATAAACAGCTTACCACGTGTGGCCTCATTTTCTCAAATAGTGAGTTCTTGGGAATATTTGAAACAATACAGCACCATCTTCAATTAATGACGGCTGCTACATTTGACGACAGCCTGGTGTGCATAGGAACAGCGCTTAGAGGATGATGCGGTTTTGCATCTACATGGGTATCCAGTGGCCCAATTCTCTCATCTATGGAACTGCTTAGCTGGCATCTAGCATGCCTGGCTCTGTTGACCACATACCAGTGGTCCTCAGCAGTGCTCTTGGCACCCCTAGATACACACAATTCCATAATACCCCTTTGAAAACCGTTAGGCTTAAGGATCCCTATGGTCCTGTGGTGGTTTGAAGAGTGACTCCCCCACCCCCACCCCCCAGGTTCAGGTTTGAACTTGGTCCCCTAGTTGCTAGAACTGTCTGGGGAGGATTAGGAGGTGTGGCCTTGTTGGAGGAAGTGTGTAACTGGGAGTGGGCTTAGAAGTTTCAAAAGAATCTCCTCATTCCCAGCCACCTGCTCTGTGTCTATGTGTCTGTGTGTGTGTGTGTGTGTGTCTATGTGTCTGTGTCTGTGTGTGTGTGTGTGTGTGTGTGTGTGTGTGTGTGTGTGTGTGCCCCACCTTCTGCTAGTGGTTCAAGATGTGAGCTTTCAGCTGTCCTGCCATCATACACTCTAAGCCTCTGAAAACATAAACCCAACTGAATGCTTTCTTTTAAGTTGCCTTGGTCATGGTGTTTTATTACAGCAAATCCAAAGAAACTATGATGGGTCTCTTTCTGCTATGAGACTTGAGGATTCACAAAGCACATTAGTGAAATATGTTTTTAGTTTTGCTTTAAATTCCTCTTCACATAAATCTAGACAAATAGGAGTCTACTATTCAAAGCTGTAAATTCTAAGCATTATTTTGATTGCTTGCAACAGCGAGATGAACCAACAACCTGCTTCTGGGCTTTGTTTTATTTATGTAGAATATACCCACAGGGCACTGTCAGGGGCATCCCTGCCCCCATCAAATATACAGCAGTTTCCTATTTTCAATTAGCCTTGGTTCATATACTTAATTCAAACTACTAGGGTGTTTTGTTAATAAATTATTACTGGAATACCAAATATACAGGAAACTGACTACTGGAAAAATGGCTTAGTGGCTAAAAGCATGTACTGTTCTTTCCAAGGACCCAAGTTAGATTTCCATCACCCACCTCAGGCTGTTCACAACCTCCTGTAACTGCAGCCCCAGGGTATCTGATGCCCTGTTTTGGCTTCCAGAGGCACCTACAGACATAAACATACATGCACACATAAATAAATAAAAATCTTTTTTAAATGTACAAGAAATGGGAAAACACAAAAGATTTGTCTTCCAACATATTCGCTCTGAAAAGGAATGGTGTGCAGGCTTAGAGCAGCTAAATGAGCCATCTTTCCCTGCTCCAAATAACTGTTCCATTAAGGAGCAATTTATATATTTTACTGTCAGTAGCTTTCTTAGTGCTCTGTTGCTGTGAAGAAACACTATGACCACAGCAACTTTTATAAAAGAAAGCATTTAATTGGGGGCTGGCTTACAGTTTCAGAGGCTTAGTCCATTATCATCATGGCGGGGAGCATGGCAGCACACAGGCAGGCCTGGTGCTGGAGGAGGAGCCAAGAGTTCTACATTATGATGTTATGATCGGAAGGCAGCAGGGAGAGAACTGGGCTTGACTTTTGAAACTTCAAATGGACACAAAATTACCCACTTCCTTCAACAAGGCCACACCTCCTTATCCTTCAATCCTATCGAAGAGTTCCACTCCCTGATGACTAAGCATTCAAATACATGAGCCTATGGAGTCATTCAAGTAAGAATAATAGGCTAAAAATGTTCAGAAATTACTGAACCCAAACGTTTTTCCTATTCACTTTCCTACCTTCACAGGCATTTTAAGTTAACAGCCTATATTAAAGCAAATATACTATCTGCATCAAGTCCCAGAAACCTGAACCTGGAGGTACCCTGGGAGGGGTGAAGAGGAGAAAGCTTGGGAGCCGCAGTTTCTAGAACGAGCAATTAGCTCCCTGCTCTAGGGCTTATAAGCTGTGTGAGTGGAGGCAACTCATTTGACCTCTCAGTGCTTTGGGAATATCTACAGAGTTGGAATGAAAGCGGTTGATAGGGGCTGGAAAGATGGCTCAACAGTCAAGAGTGCTAGCCATTCTTCCCAAGGAGCCAAGTTTGGTTCCTAGCATTCACACTGAAGATTCACCATCATCACTGTGACTCTTGCTACAGGGGGTCAAATGTCCTCTGCAGGCATGGACACACACATAGCATACAATCACACAGAAACACATACACAGAAATAGAAATAAATATTTTTTAAAAGCACATTCTACCTCTGCTAACAGTATCTTTTATTTGCCTGGTGCAATTATTATCTGGAAGCTTCCAGCCTCCGTACAATGTAATCTAGGCCTAGAATGCTTTCAGCCCCTGAGACTTGCTGCTGAATAAACTTGCCCTTGTTCTTTCTGAACTCTAGCTGGCTGGTTCAACTCAGCTGTTCTGCCTCTAAATGCCTCTCTAAGCTGACCAGTTTTATCCAACTTCTCTCAGTTTCTCCTAAATTGCTCTGATTGGCCTCATACTAACTTTAGCAAGCTGTTCTGATCTTCTGGCTCCTTTTCCTTCTCTGGAGTCTAGCTTTCTTTCTGCAGCCTGTTTCTCTATAACTGTCCTGGTAAAACTGCCTCCTTCTTCTCTCTGCACTGCTTCCCTTTCCTCTGTTCTCATAAGAGTTGGACATATCCCATTCCGTCAAACCTTTCTCTGATTCATCTCTTTGTCTGTCACTCAATTAGCTAGCACTTTCAAACAAAGGGGCTTCCTTCTACAAACTAACTTTACCTCTGATGTTTGGGATTAAAGGTGTATGTTTAAGGATGTGTCTTTATTCCAGCCAGAGAGATTAACGGTGTGTGCTAAGGCTGAGCCACACTACAACTACAAACAGGTTTTTCCAGCAAGAAACACAACCTTGGGGGTCACAGTATGAACAGATATCCTGCAACACACCTCAAGCAATGGTTGGGTCTAACGTGGGTCCCACATAAGTCAAGGCCTCACATAGAAAAGGAGTCAAAGCTTGGTCCAGGTTTGCTCCATGGAACCGTGTCTCTGTGACTGGCTTCCCACCATGTGAGCAGCACACTGTACAACACTGCATGGATGACCATTCTCTGTGAATGGCCATGCTCACAAGCACATGCAAACACACACACACACACACACACACACACACACACACACACACACACACAGACTGGCATTTGTTACATTTCCTCGTACAAGGAACAACACACAAATGCCCAACAGATGTTGAATCGTGGGTGGACTGTGTAAGTACCTGCCCTGGGCCAGTCACAGTGTGGGGCATGGAGAGGGATACACACCCATTGCTGTGCTCCTATGGGTGTCCTTAAACAAACTTTCTTGCCATTCTCTGAGGCCAAGTAACCTAAAGCCAGGGCAGAACTAACTGGACTTTGCACAGCTGGAAGTTAAGCAGTAATCAAGGGATTCCCAGAGCCGGACACATCAGGGTCTTTCTTGGATTGGGACCAAGTTCAAGGAGAGTGCAACACCCCTATAATTGAAGGGGTGAGCATGTGTGTCGCTGGGGGAGGACCAGGCCCAGAGCCTTGGACACGCTAGCGAAGGACCCTAGCACTGAGTTACTTCCCCAACCCCCCCCCCCTTTGGTTTGGTTTGGTTTGGTTTTTTGCTTGTTTGTTTGTTTTGAGACAGGCTCTCATTATATAGCCTCAAACTTGAGGCAGCTCTCTCAGTCTCTCAAATGCAGATTATAGGCCTGAGCTAGCACTCCTGGCTCAGAAGGATAATTAGAAGTATGGAGGTAAAAGTAGTTGCCTACGTCAGTATCCTTTTATGTAGTTTTTGAAACAAGGTCTTCTGTAGCCGAGGCTGGTCTTGAACTCTAATGGGCCTGCCTCTGCCTTCCAAGCGCTGGGATTCCAGTATACACCACCATGCCCACCTGGTTATTCTCCTCTTAGTTGGTTTTTGGTATTGTTCAGTTGTTTGGCGGTTTTATTTCATATTTCATTTTTTATTCTGAACCTAGCCTTTAATGGCTAAGCAATCTCCCAAGCCCATAAACAAACAAAAACAAGGAAAAAAACAGGGTCTCAACACGTAGACCTTGTTGGCCTCAAATTCACTCTGTAGACCAGGCTGGCCTCGAACTCAGAAATCCACCTGCCTCTGCCTCCTGAGTGCTGGGATTAAAGGCGTGTGCCACCACTGCCAGGCTTACTTATGCCTTTCAAGTGCTGGGATTAAAGGCATGTACCAATATCCCAGCCCTCTTGCATTTTAAAATTGTAATCATCTTCTGAGTTTTTGTTTGATTGGTGCTTCAAGAAAAACAGAAACTGATGTGGTGGGGAGGTCTCAACCAGTAAAGCTTTTTGCTACTGAAACCTGTCAACCTCAGTTTAATCCATGGAACCCAAGACAGAAGGAACAGGAGCAAGCTACCTCCACAAGTCTGCCCTCTGACCTCCATACGCAGTCCACGGCACTAGTGCCCCTACTATCATACACAGACACAATTAGTAATAGTACTTAATATTATATCGATATAAATATTTTATGCATTATGTGAATATTATATAATTATTGTTATTGCTGCTATTATTATTAATTATTATTTAGGGTGAACGTGCTAAACTCCAGTATAGGCTAGCCCTTCTTCCTTCTTAGTCAAGGGTAAGGGCTGATAAATATAGAACCAGTAAAGTTGTAGGAGATTCCTAAAATACTGACCTGAAAGCTGCTTTCCTTCTGCAAACTTGGCAAGGCCAAAACAAAATTAGATTAAAGGGTTTCTTCTCTGCCATTTAAACTGCTAAAAATATTTTCCAGACAGACTAACCCAGTGACTTCTCCCTTCCTACATGCAAAGTCTGAAGAGTTACAATAGAGAAGCCATGGACAGCAGGCGGCTCTGAACTGGAAGCAAAGGGTAGCCTGTGAGACTGGAGGTATAGTCCAGGGATTCACCTGCCTGTAGGACACCACGTTGCTTATTAACTCAGGAGACCTTTTTTAGAGGATCTTCATGGGCATTGTAGAACTTGAAAACTGGCTGTGCCTAGACTGCCAGTCTTATGTTGTAATTACATAATCTGTCCTTTGGTAAAAACAAATTCACTTTTCCCCCTTAGTGAATACTGCTGGCATTGGCCTACCAACCTTGATGGCTAATAATGTAATCACTTTTAAATTTTTTAAAACGTATTCAATGTTTTAACTTTCAAGTCCTTGACAGTTTGTTTAAATCATTAGTCTCACTTAAGAAATATAGGATTTAGCAGGGCATCAGGTCACATGCCTAGATCTCAGCAGTCCCGGAGCCTGAGGCTGAGAAATCAAGTTTGAGGGCGGCCAAAGTTACACAGTGAATGCCTGTCTCAGAAAGCAATACAAACTGTGGGCCTAGGTATATGTTCCACAATGACTCCCTCTCTGCTGGCCATGGACCTTGTCCCAAAAACAAATAAACAAGGGCCTGTAATCCCAGCACTCGGGAGGCAGAGGCAGGTAGATCTCTGTAGTTTGAGGCCAGCCTGGTCTACAGAGCCAGTTTCAGGACAACCAGAGCTACACAGAGAAACCCTGTCTCAAACAAAACAAAACAAAACAAAACAAAACAAAACAAAACAAAACAAAACAAAACAAAACAGCTCAGCAGGTAAAAGGACTTGCCACCAAGCCTGACAACCTAAGTTGCCACATGGTAGAAGGTGAAAACTGACTCCTGAAAATTGTCCACTGACTGCCAAATACACACACACACACACACACACACACACACACACACACACACACACACCACACACACACAGAGAGAGAGAGAGAGAGAGAGAGAGAGAGAGAGAGAGAGAGAGAGCGCACAAAACTGACCTTGATCTCACAGAGACCCACCTCTCCATGTGCTGCAATAAAGGGCATGTGCCACAACTAGCTCTACCTTGAAATTGCTTTGGATGTTATTAATTTCATTTAGTTATTTAGCTATGTGTGTGCCCATGGTTGTGCAAACCACTGTTCACATGTGGAACTCAGAGGACAACCTGTGAGAATTGATTCCCTCCTTCTACTGTGTGGGTCCCTGGGATCAAACTCAGATCATCAGGCTTGGTGCAAGGGCCTTCACCTGCTGACCATGTTGCCAGTCCTCCACCCCCAAATTATTACTTATACACATAAACACACACACACACACACACACACACACACACACACAACTGTCATGATCATATTGGCCTATATACAGTTTGAGGTTAACCCCATCCAAAAAATAAGATTAAATCATTGTAGTCTCAGTCTCTGTCACTGTGTATCTCCGTCTCTTCCCCCCTGTAGCGTTATACATGGTTGATAGCTACCATATAAACTCCACCATCTGAACCCAGATACTCTGGAAGTGCTTTTAACTGCTGAACCATTTCTCTTAGTCCCCTGTGATGGTTAATATATACTCAGCCCAAGGAGTGACACTATTAGGAGGTGTGGCCCTGTTGGAGTAGGTGTGTTACTGTGGGTGTGGGCTTAAGACCCTCATCCTAGCTGTCTGGAAGCCAGTCTTCCGCTAGCAGCCTTTATATGAAGATATAGAACTCCCAGCTCTTCCTGCACCATGCCTGCCTGGATGCTGCCATGTTCCTGCCTTGATGATAATGGACTGAACCTCTGAACCTGTAAGCCAGCCTCAATTAAATGTTGTCCTTATAAGAGTTGCCTTGGTCATGGTGTCTGTTCACAGCAGTAAAACCTTAACTAAGACACCCCCAAGTGTCATAATTGTTTTAATTTTGTTACATTTTAAAAAATGGGCTGGAGAGATGGCTTAGTGATTAGAGCACTGACTGATCTTCCAGAAAACCCATATTCAATTCCAAGCACCCATATAGCAGCTAACAGACAGCTGTAACTCCAGTTCTAGGGGATCCAACACCCTCTTCTGACCTCTGAGGTCACTGCATGCATGTGGTTCACAAACATAAAAGCAGGCAAAATACCCATTCACATAAAAATAAATAAATCTAAAAACTATTTTTTTTAATTTGACACATTTATTTCTTTGGGGGACAGGTTGAATGACATATGGAAGTCAGAGGACAGCTTATAGGAATTGGTTGTCTCCTTACACTATGTGAGTCCTGGGGATCAAACTCGGGTTGTCAGGCTTGGTGGCAGATGCCTTTATCCATTGAACCATCTCATCGGCCTATATTATATTTATACTCAAACTGCCACAATCTCCTTTCATGTGGATTCAACATTAAGCTGGAAAATATAATTAAATATGTCTAATATAGTCTATTTATTTTTAATATTTCTGTTTATTTTATGTGTATGAGTATTTTGCCTGCATGTATCTTTGTATACCATGTTTGTACCTAGTGTCCAAGAAAGGTCAGAAGAAGATGTCTGATCCCCTGGAACTGCACTTATTAATGGCTGTGAGTCCCCATGTCAGACTCTTAACTACTGAGCCATCTCCCCAGCCCCTTTTTGTTTATTTGGAGTGCATTTGTGTGCATGTGTATGCGTGTGTCTGCGTGCCACATGTGAAGCACTAATTCTGTCTTTCTACTATGTGCGTTCTGGGGCTCAAACTCAGGTCCTCAGGCTTTGCCTCTGTTTGCATAATATTATAGGAGTGTGCCACCACATCAGAACGTTTAACTGTTAACAACTAATTGTGAAAATTGCTTTCAAAGCATTGTGTGTATCTACAGGCTTTGGGGCAACTAGAACTGTTCTGTCTTTCAGACCTAGTTGATGGGTACATAAGTGTTTATGTATTTTATTCCTTATAGATATGTTCTAAATATCTATCTTAGTCAGTATTCTATTGCTTTGAAGAGGTACCATGATCATGGTAACTCTTATAAAAAACACTTAATTGGGGCTTGCTTACAATTTCAGAGGTTCAGTCCATTATTATCCTGGTGGGGAGCATGGTGGCACACAGACAGACATGCAGAGTTGAGAGTTCTACATCCAGATCCACAGGTATCAGGAAGAGAGAGACTTTGGGCTTGGAATGGGCTTTTTGAAACCTCAAAGCCCACCCCAGTGACATACTTCCTCCAACAAGACCATACCTACTCCGACAAGACCACACCTCTTAATCCTTTCAAATAGTGCCACTCGCTGGTGACCAGGCATTTAAATCTATGAGCCTATGGGGTCATTCCTATTCAAACTGCCACAGTCTCCTTTCATGTGGATTCAATGTTAAGCTGGAAAATCTTTAAATCCTTTATGAGTTCAAGTCTACTTTATGGTTCTTACAAAATAAATAAAAACTTATGGCTGTATACTTTATACTTCCACTTGGATAATAATTAGATAAGTGTTACTTTGTGCTAAAATAGAAAAAGTCTTCAATGCTATTTCTTCCACACGAATTGCTTTATGAAAGGAAAGATACTTTGGCTCCCCAACTGCCGCCCACTCCTTCCCTGGAATGTTTTTGGGTCTATCTTAAGTTACCTTTCATACAGCTTGACTCTGAACATAATGAGAAACGTTACTTATTGTGTGAACCAAATTCATACTTTAAATATGTTCCACTTCAAAGAGTTGATCACCCATATACAATAGCTTGTGTGCCAAAAGTCTAATCTCTATACTTATAATGTTGATGATATTTAGAGGTGAGGCCCTTGGGAGGGAATTAGGATTAGATGAGGTCACAAAGGTGGGCAGGCTCTCCATTGATGGCATTGTGGCTTTCTAAGAAGAGAACTAACACATTTGTTCTGTTTCAGCATGTGATGCCTCTACCATGTTATCATGCAGCAGAAGACTCTCACCAGAGGCCCACCAGATGGGGACATCTTGCCCTTGGACTTCCCAGACTCTACAACTGTGAGCCAACGTATTTCTATTCTGTATGAATTACCCGTTCTCTGGTATTTTGGTATAGCAACACCAAACAATTATACTAGGGCATGACTTAAGAAAGAGCTAGAAATGTTGGCACCATGGACACATAGTAGTCTTTGGTTCTAAAGTTGTACTACACACACACGCACACACGCACACACACACACACACACACACACACACACACACACACACACACACATTTTGAAAATGGGATCTCATGTAGCCAGACTGGGCTTAAATCAGGCTGAGTCTGATTGTCCTGCCTCCACCATTCAAGTGCTGGGATTACAGGCATGCCACCACACCTACCGTCTACTATGTCTTAGATGACTCAACCATGATTCACTTGTGGTCTAACCCAGGTTAGTTTACCACTGTGTGCCTCCATGTTTAATTTATAAAGTAAAAGGCATACATGTCGGTCCATGCCTGTAACCCCAGCTCTCAAGGCATGGAAATAGGAGTACTGGAAGTGCAAGGTCAGCCTGCCCTACATAATGACATTGTATCTTGAAAAAACCAAACCCAGATGTATTAGCACTCAGATGACAGAGGCAAGAAGATTAGGAGCTCAAGATCAGCTTTGGCCACGTACTGAGTTCCAGAGAAGTCTGGGCTACAGGAGGCTGTGTCTTAAAAAAAAACAAAAAACAAACAAAAACAAAAACAAAAAAACATTAGCTGGGCAAAGTGGTGCACGCCTTTAATCCCAGCACTTGGGAGGCAGAGGGCAGGCGGATTTCTGAGTTCGAGTCCAGCCTGATCTACAGAGTGAGTTCCAGGATAGCCAGGGCTACACAGAGAAACCCTGTCTCGAAAAACCAAAAAAACAAAACAAAACAAAACAAAAAGTGGATAGATAAGACATCCAAATACACAGGGAGATTACAGCCCAGAGTGAAGCAATATGGGATATTTTCCACCTAGACCATGAGTTTCTCTAAAGCAGAGCCTAGGGACTGTTTGTGTCTTTAAATGTGGAGAGAATGAATGAATGCTAGCAAAAATGCAATAGCTGTCCCGAGGAGGAACACGTATAATGAGCTTAGCAACTCCGAAGGCTAGGGAGCAATGGCTAAAAAGCACTTGCTACTTTTGCAGATAATCTGAGTTCAGCTCCCAGGTTCACAACAGTAATTCCAGTTGCAAAGGATGTGCTGCCATCTTCTAATCTCTGTAGACCCCTGCATATATGTGATACACACATACACACAAGCACACACACATAAACACGTAAAATAAATCTGTCTTTTGAACAAGCTCAGGAAGCCTTCAGACCTAGAGTCTGAGTTAAAACTGGAGCTATGGAGAGGACTTAGGAAAGAAAAGGAAAGGCTATTTCCGGCAAACATAGCTATGGGAATAAAGAGGGAGATACCTCATGTGCAGAAACTTGATGGGCTGGGGGGGGGGGGGCTGTGGAGCTCTTGAAAGCAGGAACTTCAGGAGAAAGTGGTTGAAGGAAATCGTTCACTCACTTGTCAAAACCACAAAATACCACCCTAATAGTTGGGAACATAGCACCTCTGGTAGTAAAACGAGAATACCCTCTATAGGTGCACATGCTTGGATACTTGGTCCTCAGTTCATGGAACTGTTTGGAAAGGATTAGGAGCTGTGGCCTTGTTAGAGGAAATGTGTCACTGAGGGATAGGCTTGGAGGTTTGAAAAGTCCACACCATTCCCAGTTAGTTCTCTCTCTCTCCCTCCCTCCCTACCTCCCTCCCTCCCTCCCTCATGACTGTGGATCAAGTGTAATCTCTCAGCTATCTCTCCAGCATTATGTTTGCCTGCCATGCTCCTCTCCAGGATGATCATGGACTCTAACCCTCTGGAACCATGAGCCCAAATAAGCATTTTATTTTATAAGTTATGTTGGTCATGGTGTCTTATTATGGCAATAGAAAAGTAACTGAGATGGTTACAAAGAAGAAGGAACATGTCTTTACCTCATAGGAATGACTGTCCGTTGACTATAGTGTTTATTTTATTGTATTTATCTATTTATTGAGATGGAATCTCAGTATGTTGCCTACATTGGCTATGGGAATGAAGTATTGGGGCTTTCTTTTGGAAATAGCAGCCAGGAGCAGGCAGGTATTTCCTAAAAGGGACAGTAGGGGGACAAACATTACCCAGGAAGGATTCTCATTAGACACAGGAACAACAACAACAACAACAACAACAACAAAAACATTGTCATGTTGAGCCTGTGGTACAGGTCTATAATTGTATCTTTTCAGGCAGATGAAACAGGAGGACCACAATTTCAAGTCTCACTTTGGCGACCAAGCCAGGTCAAGGCCAGCCTAAGTAATTTAGCCAGACCCTGTCTAAAAGTTAAAAAGGGACTTGGAACATAGCTTACCTACCATGTACAAGGCCCTAAGTTTTACTCCCAGCATGGTTGGGGAGGATTCTCACATGCTGAAACTTATATACTCAAGTATTTTTGATAATAATATTTTATCTTGTGCTAATCATGGAACCTAGGGCTTCATGCATACTAGCAAACACTGTACCACTGAACTATACCTCCAGCCTTTATAAATTATTTAATACATGTGGAGGTTGGAGCTTGCAGAAGTCAGTTCTCTCTTAACCCCCTAGGAATAGCACTCAGGTCACTGCCCAGCAGTGGTGTGCACCTTTAATCCCAGCACTTGGAGGCTCAGCCAGGCAGATCTTTTATGAGTTCGAGGCCAGGCTGGTCTACAGAGTAAATAGTAAATTCCAGGAAAGCCAGGGCTACAGAGAAAAACCCTAACTCAAAATTTAAAAAAAGAAAAAAATAGGAAAATGGCCCAAAGTGATGAAATCAGCCTAGGTGTGTTCATCAACAGATGAATGGATAAAGAAAATATGGTCCATGGACTTTTACTTGGCTATAAAGAATGAAATTATGTTGCTTGCAGAAAACTCAATGGAACTGGAGGGCACTATGTTAAGTGAAATAAGTCCATCCTAGAGACAAGTACCACGTTTTCTGACATGCATGGGAATGGGGTGGGGGGGCAGAAAGGGGTGTGAAACTAGAAGGAATGGGGAACTAAGGATGGGAAGCGAAAGAGGAAGGGCTGAGAAGGAATAGAGAGTGCCAGATGTGCTGGTGGATTCCTGTAATCCTAGCGCTCAGGGGCGCAGAGATGGAGGCAGAGCTCTGAAGTGGAACTTTTGCCTTTAAAAAAATACAAGCTTGGCTGGAGAGAGGGCTCAGCAGTTAAGAGCACTGACTGCTCTTCCAGAGGTCCTGAGTTCAATTCCCAGCAACCACATGGTGGCTCACAACCATCTGTAATGGGATCCGATGCCCTCTTCTGGTGTGTCTGAAGAGAGCTGCAGTGTACTCACATACATAAAAAAGTAAAATAAAATAAAATAAAAATATGAGCTTACAGATCTCTAAGAGTTCTAGGTTAGCCCCCACTACTTTTGGAGTTCTAGGCCAGCCAGGGCTACATAGTTTGACCTTGCTTAAAATTTTAAAAAGTAAAAAGGTGAGGACACTTGTAATCCAAGCACTTGGGAGGCAGACACAGGAGCCAGCCTCAGCTCTGTGAGACCCTGTTTCAAAATCAAACCAAACAACTGCGATTCAACGTCACGATCAACCGTCAGACTGACAGAAATGAAGAATGCTGACACTACCAAATGCCAGAGAGATTGCAGAGAAACTGGGTCATTTGTTGGAGGGAATAGAGAAAGATACTGACACTCTGGGAAAATCTGGCAGCTCAGTTTAAGGCTGAAAATAAACTTATCCTATGACCCAGCATTTGTACTTTTTGGCATTTGTCCCAGAGAAATAAAAACTTACTTTCACACAAATCCTGTTACACAAATGTTTATAACAGTGTTATCTGTAATAGCCTGATACTGCAAGTACCCTATAATGTCCCTCAGTGGACCAATGGCCATACCCCACCTACCCCTCACCCTCCTCCCCACCTGGCATAGTCATCAAGCAAAGCACTGTGGGACTAAGAGTGGTGGTTATATCTGTCATGCCAGCACTTGGGAGGCTGAGGCAGGAGGATTGTCCCTAAGTTGGAGGTCAGCCTGGGATACAGAGTGAAAAGGAGACCCAGGCTTTAAAAGAAAAGCCAGTGAGATGGCTTAGTAGGTGAAGACGTCTGCTGACAATCCTGACATGGGCCTTGGAACCCACATGGGAGAAAACCAGTTCTCGCAAGTTATCCCCTGCCTCCACAGCCATGCCTGTGGAGTGCATATATAATTTTTGGTTTATTAATTTTATTTCATGTGCATGGTTATTTTACCTGCATGTCTGTATGGGCACCATGTGGGTGCCTGGCATCTTTAGAGGTCAGAAGAGGGCTCCCCGGGACTGGACTTATAGATGACTGTGAAGTACTCTAGGTTCTGGGAACTGAACCTAAGTCTTCTTCCATAAGAACAACAAGTGCCTCTTACGCACGGTGCCAGCTCTCTGGGCTTCAATTGTATTAATGTATAGAATACCATGAAAGGAGAAGCCTCCAGGGAGGCATGCAGGGTGGGAAAACCAGGCCTACCAGTCTCCAAGGGATACCTAGCACACCATCTGGAACCTTCTAAAAGGTTCATTGAACAGTGTAGCTCTGGAGATGGAGGCCAGCTTCATAGGCCTGGGCTTAGGAGTAGGGAGCAGTCAGAGGTCTGGCTTGAAGGAACCTTGTGACAGATTTCCAGCTGCTACAAACTACAAAATGACCTGGAGACAATCTTATCTCCCCACCCTCCCACAGAGCTGTGTAGAAGTTTCCTCTCCCAGGTTGAGGGACAGTTCTTCAGATTCAGGAGATAAACAGACTTCACTTTGTCTGGGAAAGCTAGAAATTTAAAATTCTCAGAGGCCCCTATCAGGGGGGCTGTGGAGAAGAGATCTCTCAGACCTGTGGACATAGATGTCTGCAAGTTGTGTAAAGAGCATTCGGGACACAGCTTTCATGAATCATCGCTGATGGACTTTTCCGTGATGCAGGCGCCTGCTCCTTCAGCCACACCCATACTACTGTTAGGAACTCTAGTGAAAACTTACTGGGCCGCCAAATTGTATAGTTATTACTTTGGTCTGTTCTGGGCTTTCTTTCTGGGTGAGTAGGTGTGTGTGTGTGTGTGTGTGTGTGTGTGTGTGTGTGTGTGTGTGTGTGTGTGTGTGTGTGTGTGTGATGCCTGCGTTTTGCATCTTTCCAGGAAGTTTCTCAGCATACATACACATACTAACTTTTTTAAGAATTACGTTTGAGCCAGGCAGTGGTGGCGCACGCCTTTAATGTCCCAGCACTTGGGAGGCAGAGACAGGCGGATTTCTGAGTTCGAGGCCAGCCTGGTCTACAGAGAGAGTTCCAGAACAGCCAGGGCTACACAGAGAAACCCTGACCCAAAAAAAAAAAAAAAAAAAAAAAAGAATTACATTTGAAAAGATAAAACCAGTTGACATTTCTGACTTGCAACTGTGTTTAATTTTTTTTTAATGTTTACTCATTTACTGGGGAGGGACATGCTCATGCCACCATGCCAGTGTGGAGGTTAAAGGACAACTTTTGGGAGCCAGATGTCTCCTTCCAGGATTTGCATCCCTGGGACTGAACTCAGTCAGGCTTGGCACCCAGCACTTCTACCCACTACAGTTCTCTCTGTGACCCTGTGTTTGTTTTCTATATACACTCTCTACTCCTTAAAAACGGCTCACATCATGTGGGAACCTCAAGTGTCTTAGTGTTCTATTGCTATGAAGAGACACTATAACCATGACAGCATTTAATTGGGGGCTTGCTCACAGTTTTAGGGGTAAGCCCATTATTATGGTGGGGAACATTGTAGACAGGCAGGAATGGTGCTGGGAAAGTAGATGACAATTCTACATCGAGAGAGAGAGGGAGGGAGAGAGAGAGAGAGAGAGAGAGAGAGAGAGAGAGAGAGAGAGAGAGAGAGAGAGAGAATGAATCTGGTAATTGAAACCTCAAAGCCCACTCCCAGTGACACACTTCCTCTAACAAGGCCACACCTACTCCAACAAGGCCACACCTCCTAAATCATCTAATCCTTTCGTTTTTCTTTTTTCTTTTCCTTTTTTTTTTTTTTTTTTTTTTTTTTTTGGTTTTTCAAGACAGAGTTTCTCTGTGTAGCCCTGGCTGTCCTGGAACTCACTCTGTAGACCAGGCTGTCCTCGAACTCAGAAATCCGCCTGCCTCTGCCTCCCAAGTGCTGGGATTAAAGGCGTGCGCCACCACCACCCGGCCATCTAATCCTTTCAAAGAGTTCCAGTTGGGCACCTTTAATCTCAGCACCCTGGGAGGCACAGACAGGCAGATCTCTGTGAGTTGAAGGCCAGCCTGGTCTACAGAGCAAGTTCCAGGACAGCAAAGACTACACAGACAAACCCTGTCTCAAAAAACTAAAACAAAATAAGAGTTCATATATATGAGCCTATGGGGCCATTATTATTCAGGCCACCCCATCAAGACAATTAAAATCTCTACAGAGGGCTGGAAGGCATGTAGCTTAGTTGGTAGAATGCTTGCTTAGCATACAGAAAGCATAGAGTTCCATCCCTAGCACCTCATTGACTAGAAGCAGTAGTGTATGCCTAAAATCCCATAGAAGTGTAGACAAGAGGGTCAGAAGTTCAAAGTCATCCTCTGATACTCAGGGAGTTGAAGGCCAGCCTGGGATAGGATATACTGTCTCAAAACTAAACATTATTCAGGCCTGGAGTGGTGGCATACATCTTTAATCGTATCACTGGGAGGCAGAGACAGGAGGATCTCTGTGAGCTTGAGGCCAGCCTAGTCTACAAAGCATAGGGAGTTTCAGGAAAACCAGGGCTACATAGTGAGACCCTGTCTCCAATAAACAAACAAACGAACGAACGAACGAACGAACAAACAAATAAATAACAGCCAGGCAGTGGTAGTGCATGTCTTTAGTCCCAGCACTTGGGAGGCAGAGACAGGCAGGCCAGTCTGGTCTACAGAGAGAGTTCCAGGATAGTCAGGGATACATGGAGAAACTCAGTCTTGAAAAAAACTAAATAAATAGATAAACAAATAACAAAAATTATCTAGAGCCTTTAAATGCAATGTAGCATTAAAATGCCTTCTGTGGTTGTTTTAGGAAGAATAGTAGGAACAGATTTATTTTATTTTAATTGTTTATTTGTGTTGGTGTGCATTCGCATAGGGAGTGATCTGCATGTACAGGTACATGTGTCTGCACGGAGTGTGGAGGGTCACCTGTGGTGGTGTTCCTCAGGAAGTCACCCACGTTGTTTCTTGAGATAGGGACTCTCAGTTGGACCTGGAGCTCACCATTACAGTCGGCTGGCTAGCAGGGAGCCCCAGGGGTCCGTCTGACTTACCACCCCAGCTGTGGAGTTACAAACTCACACCACCAAACCCAGCTTTTTGTGTGTGCCAGGGATTGAACTCAGGTCTTTATGTTTGGGCAGCAAGCAATTTACCAACTGAGCTATCTCCCTACCCCCTAGATTACTTTTAAAGGCTCAATACCAACTCATTCATTCATTCATCCATTTCCTTCCTCTTCTCCTTCTTTCCTTTAGTATGAAAATCATCATCACTACCTTCTAACTTGAATCAGATTTTAGGTTCAACTCCCAGCACCAAACCAAAGCACTTGAGATGGCTATTCTTGTTTGTCAACTTGACTACATCTGGAATTAACTAAAATCCAGGTGACTAGGTATACCTATGAGGGTTTGTTTGGTTTTGTTTGTTTTTCTTAATTAAATCATTTGAAGTGAGAAGACACTTTTAATTCAGATCTTTTGAGGTGGGAAAATCTACTTTTAATCTGGGCCTCACCTTTTGCGGCAGCCTACAGAAAGGACATGAAGAAGAAGGAAGTTTTTTCTCTTTGCCTGCTTGCTCTCACCTCACTAGCAAGTCCGTTCCTTCCCTGGCCTTAGAGCCTCCTTCTTCAGGATTCTGATATATGATGAAGACCAGTGAGACACCCAGCCTCATGGACTGAACAACTAGATTCTTGGAGTTCCCACTGGTAGACAGCCATTGTTGGACTAGCTGGGCCACAGCCTGTGGGCCACTCGAATAAATCCCCTTTATAGACGTGATTGATTTATTGATTGATCTTCATTTTGTCCGTTCTGCTCCTCTACAGAACCCTAATACACACTAATGACACATGTTGGGGTGATGACTTTTCTGAGGATCCTGGAACATAGTGTGTCCGGAAGTGTAAGCTCTTCAGCACTATGAGTAGCTTTCTTTTGTTGTGCCCCACAAAGGGTTACTGGGCAATTATACTTTTTGTTAACATGCCTTTATTTTTTTTCCAATAATTTATTTTTTTATTCACTTTATATCCAGATCACAGCCTGTGTCTCTCCTCCCTTCCCAGTCCCATCCTTACAAGTCCCCCCCATTGCTTCCTCCCCTTCTCTCAGAGAAAGGGAGCCTCACTTGGATACCTCCCCACCCTGGGACATCTAGTCCCAGCAGGATTAGGCACATCCTCTCCCACTGAGGCCATACCAGGCAGTTCAGTAGGGGAAGGGGGTCCAATGGCAGGGAACAGAGTCAGAGACAGCTCTGCTTCACTTGAAGACCAAGCTGCATATTTGCTACAAATGTGTAGGGGGCCTAGGTCCAGCCCCTGCATGCTCCCTGGTTGGTGGTCCAGTCTCTGTGAGCCCCCATGGGCCCAGGTTAGTTGACTCTGTGGTCTTCTTGTGGTGTCCTTCACCCCTCTGGCTTGCTCAGTTCTATCCCCCACTCTTCCACAAGGCTCCCAGACCCCCACCTGATGCTTGGCTGTGGGTCTCTGCGTCTGCCTCCATCCACTGCTGGATGAAGCCTCTCAGGAGACAGCTATGCTAGGCTCCTGTCTGCAAGCATAGCAGATTATCATTAATAGTGTCAGGATTGGTGCTTGCCCATGCGATGGGTCTCAAGTTGGGCAGTCATTGGTTGGCCACTCCCTCAGTCTCTGCTCCATCTTTATCCCTGCACATCTTGTAGGCAAGAAAAATTTGGGGCCAAAGGTTTTGAGTGTGGATTAATGTCCCCCTCCCTCCTCTGGAAGTCCTGCCTGGCTTCAGTCTCTATATCCCCCTCTGGTAGGACTCTCAGCTAGGGTCACTCCTATAGACTCCTGGTATCCTCTGTCATCCCAGGCTCCAGCTAGTCACCAGAAATTTCCCCACCTGCCCTGCTGATTGCCATTCTCACTCCCAGCCGTCTCCTGCCCCTTCCCCACACCTGATCACCTTGTTCCCCTCCTCGCCCCCTCTCCCACCCAGTTCCCTCCATCTATCCACTGCCTGAATTCATCACCTGGGTGCTGGAATAAGACATATGTGCCAATGTACTCAATCAAAAAAATAGTTTGTTTGTTTTGGAGACAGGGTCTCACAGTGTGGTCCTGCTGGCCTACAACTCCTGATCTTTTACCTCAGCCTCCAGAGTGCTGGCATGACAGGCTTCTGCCATTACTCCTGACTAACAAAAACAATTTCTTACATCCTCTGAGACCAACCGGAAACAGATCAGAAATACTTGCTGTTAATGTCAAGGGTGTCAGTAAAGTCTGGAGGTGCATATGCTGTCAGGTCTGCCACTACCACCATGTGTAATTGTAATTGGCATTCTGTATTTTTTGCCTGTTTCCAGACAAGGATGGGACACCCTATCTAGTTAGGTAGAGTGGAATTTAATACAGCATGAATGGAGTTCTTTTTCAATCTCATGGGCTACCTGACTCCAGGCTACTCAGTTTCAGGGCTTCAAAGTCATAGCTCACTAATCAGGTAAGTTTTCTGAGTAATTTTGCTCAAGCACAGGGTAAGAGAATAAAACATCTCCAGTGTCAGTCTTTTAGGAAGCCTTGACACCTATACAGATTCTTTGTATCTTATCAGCTCTTCTAAGAAATCACCTGGTCTTCTGAGAATCAGGAATAAATGGAGCTCTGGAATGTTGTGTGTATGTGTGAGTCTGTGATCCTGACTCATTTAACTTGTCTGATTGTTCAGCCATGAGCCTGTTTCTTTTGTCATAAGAAACAAGATCAGCCCACTGAAAACTCACCAAGAACATGATGGCTCTGTTCCAGTCACCTTTGTAGCTCAAGGAATCTTAGGCAACAAGCCCAGAAGGTCTCTTTGCACAATTCTATAAGTGAGTCTCTCAAAAAAACATGTGACTGTTCTAGGCCTCCAGAAACTACTGATTCTCAGAAAGGAATTTTAACAAATGGCACTTAAACTGTATAAAACACCAGGAAATGTCAGCTGAGGAATACTGGGGGGATACTTCTGAAGTTCCATCAGTGCTGCCTTCTAGAATGCTACAACTGCTCCGTCCCTTAGCTACCATACAGAATGACTCTTTTTCAAGGGCCATGGTCCTTATCACTTCTTTCTGTATCACCCCTTTAATTGTGTTCTCTGGACTCATAACCAAAGACCTTGTGCTGCTTTGAGTGAAAATGGCTCCCATAGGCTCATATGTTTGAATGTTAAATGAGTCAGGGTAACAGAGTCACACATACTTAGAACTACTTTGGGAAGGACTGGGGTAGGGTCTTGGAGGAGATATGACACTGTGAAAGGGCTTTGAACTTTCAAAAGGCTAGCACCATTCCCAAAATATATCTCTGCCTCCTGCTTGCAGATCTAGATGAGAGTTCTCAGCTGCTCCTGCCACTGTGCTTTTGTTCTGCCATCATGGACATGGACTCTAACCCTCTGAGAGTGTAAGCTCAGTTAAAAGTCCCACACTCACATGCCTTGTTTTGTTTCTTTGTTTGGTTTGGTTTGGTTTTTGAGGGTTTTGGGTTTTCAAGACAGGGATTCTCAGTATAGTAGCCTGGCTGTCCTGGAACTCACTCTGTAAGCCTTGAATTCAAAGATCCACCTGTCTCTGCCTCACCAATGCTGGGCCATCACACCTAGCTGTCTTAGTCGGGGTTTCTATTCCTGCACAAACATCATGACCAAGAGGCAAGTTGGGGAGGAAAGGGTTTATTGAGCTTACACTTCCACACTGCTGTTCATCACCAAAGGAAGTCAGGACTGGAACTCAAGCAGGTCAGGAAGCAGGAGCTGATGCAGAGGCCATGGAGGGATGTAACTTACTGGCTTGCTTCTCCTGGCTTGCTCAACTGGCTTTCTTATAGAGCCCAAGACTACCAGTCCACAGATGGCACCACCCACAAGGGACCCTCTCCCCTTGATCACTAATTGAGAAGATGCCTTACAGCTGGATCTCATGGAGGCATTTCCTCACCTGAAGCTCCTTTTCTGTGGTAACTCCAACTTGTGTCAAGTTGACACACAAAACCAGCCAGTACAATGGCTAAACACTTTCTTTTATAAGTTGCTTTGGTCATGGTGTTTTATCACAGCAATAGAAAAGTAACTAATACAGACCTCAAGTTCTTAATGCCATGTGTGTTCAGAGTTTTTGGGTTTTGTTGTTGTTTGGTGGTGGTGGTGGTTTGGTTTTGTTTGTTTTTGTTTTTTGAGACAGGATCTTACTACATAGCCCTGGCTGGCTTCAAACTAAGAGATCTGCCTGCCTCCACCTCCTGATGGCTGGAACTAAAAGCATATGACTGAGGCCGGGCAGTGGTGGCACACGCCTTTAATCCCAGCACTTGGGAGGCAGAGGCAGGCAGATTTCTGAGTTCGAGGCCAGCCTGGTCTACAGAGTGAGTTCTAGGACAGCCAGGGCTACACAGAGAAACCCTGTCTCAAAAAACCAAAAAGAAAGAAAAGATCAAGGTCATCCTTGACCTTTTTAATTACATAATTAAATTTGAGACCAGTCTGGGTGATACAACACCCTGTATCAGAAAGGTGGGAGAGAGAGATGGGTCAGCAAGATAGTTCAGCAGATAAAAGCACTGGCTGCCTAAATCAATCCCTGGAACCAACAAGGAGGAAGGAAAAAACTGACTCCCAAAAGTTGTCCTCTGACTTCTAAACATGAACTCATCACACACAAATAAACACATAAATGTACTTTAAAACAATTTAAAGATTTAAAGAGAGAAAGCTAGATATGCTGGTGGATGGATATGTATAATCCCTGCTGGTGGAAAGGAATATTGCTGGGACTTCAAGGCTAGTCACAGCTATATGGTGAGACCGTGACTCAAAAAAACAGGGAGGAGGAGTTAAGCATGCTATAAATTATAAAGAATTTTAAGATCTAGCTTGCAAATATAACACTGTTCTAGTTTTCCCCAAGGGGGGAAAGTCCAAGCACCAAACCACAGAATTCAATGTAATATTTACAGACAAACCCAGTATGTATCTGACTCTTGCCTGTTTGTTGACTTCTTCTTCTGTTTATTTTTTATTTTTTATTTTATGTGTATGTGCATTTTGCCTGGATGTATGTCTGGGCACCACATGTATATCTAGTGCCTGCAGAGGCCAGAGAATGTGTTGGATTCTCTCGAACTGGAGTTAGAGATAGTTGTTACCTGCCACATGGGTCCTGGGACTTGAACCCCAGTCCTCTGGAAGAGCAGCCAGAGCTCTTAACCAGTGAGCCATCTCTTCAACACTTCTCTATATTGGCATCTTTATATTGAATTATATCAGACTTGAATTGTGATTGGTGAAATTGAAGTCTTGGTGTTGATATGGGGTTCCAGAACATTCTGTGTGGGTTCAGGACTGTGCTGTCTATAGCAGTTGATGGTCAGGAAGACAAGGTGGGGATTTCCCTGCAAGAAATTCTCTACTTAAAAACCAAAACCACCATCCCAGCTGGGTATAGTGGGACATGTTTTTAATCCCAACACTCAGGAGGCAGAGGCAGGCAGATCTCTGAGTTCTGAGGTCAGCCTGATCAACAGAACAAGTTCTAGGACAGCCAGAGTTACACAGAGAAATCCTGTCTCAAAAAACCAAAAAAGACAAAACAAAACAAATCACTGATGTACATCAATGGCCAGCTTGTCAGCACTGCTGACTGAGTTGGTAACCGCTGCGCTCATTGTCCACATAATGTCTGCGTTTATTCTGTCCTTTCCTTTCAGAAGCTACTACCCAAAGGCAATAGTGACGGCAGCTGGGAGGCAGATGAAGCAGCCTTTGATGCCCATTGGTCCACAGCCCCTAGCATCATAGCAGCATGACTGCCAGAGCCTCTGCCACACTCCTCAGTAAACCTCAGAGGGACTGAGACTGTTCCCTATCCCCACCCCCTTGTGTGAAGCAAAAATCTCTCCCATGGCTCCTAGCCTAATGTTAGACACCCTCTGTGAGGTAACAATATTAGGGAAGCAAATTAATGTTAGTGGCTTCTAGCATCCCAGCTGAGAAAATAGGGTCTAGTAACACAGGTTATTAGAAAGAAGAATTCTAGTCTGCATCTTTCTTTTCTCTTCCTTCCTTCTTTCCTTCTTTCCTTCCTTCCTTTTTTCCTGGTGCTGGGACAGAATCTAAAGCCTCACACATGGTAGGCAAGCACGGAAGCTACAGCCTCCTTTTCTTTCCTTTATTGCTATCAGTTGTGGCTGTGTGTGTGTGTGTGTGTGTATGTGTGTGTGTGTGTGTGTGTGTGTGTATGTGTGTGTGTGTGTGTGTGTGTGTGTGTGTGTGTGTGTGCGTGCGCGCCGCAGCATGTGCTGAGGGCAAAGGACAACTTTACGAAGTCAGTTCTCTTCTTCCAAACTCACATTATTAAGCTTGCAGACCAAATGCCTTTACCTGCTAAGGCATTTCACAGGCTGTTTCTATCCTTTCCTTTTCTCTTCTTTTCTTTTTGAGACAGGTTTCTCTGTGTAGCCCTGGCTGTCCTGGAACTCACTCTGTAGACCAGGCTGGCCTCGAACTCAGAAATCCGCCTGCCTCTGCCTCCCAAGTGCTGGGATTAAAGGAGTGCGCCACCACGGCCCACCTTAGGCTTTCTCTTTCTTTTTTCTTTCTTTCTTTTTATGACTAAAGTTGATGTGGGGACATACCTTTAATCCCAGCACTCCTAGGCAGAGGCAGGTGGATCTCTGTGAGTACCAGGACAGCCTGGTCTACATGGCAAGTTCCAGGCCAGCCAGAGCTATGTAGTGAGATCCTGTCTAAAAAGAAAAAAATAAAAATATAGTAGCAAAAACAAAAAAAAGAAAATAAGCATTTAAATGTTTAAATACTATGAAGCCATTAAAATTGAAGAAGGCTGTTTAATGGCCTGGGAAAGTTCCTGTGATATCTCTAGTAAAAAGAAACAGATCACAAGGGAGCATTGCCGGCAGGGTTGGAGGGGTCATGTGTGAATATTTGCATAGAAAATATGCTGGAGGGATCCTGTCAACATGTTGGCATGTGACTCAGAACCTCTTCCTGAGTTAAGTCCTCTCCCCTAGTCTGGGCAGTTTCTACCATATGGACCTTACACAGTTTCTTACATACGTTCTAGTGGCACTGATGTCCCCCAACCTTCTTTTCTGGCCCTTGGACCACTCTCAAAACAGGCAAGGACTGTTCCCAGTAGACCAATGGACCCAAGTAGGTACTTTGAGCATGACCCAGTTTAGTTTCTCAGAACTACCACTGAGAGGCATGGGTGGAGGAAGATCACAGTATTCTGGAATGTTCTCTTCAAAGCCAGGGTACTAAAAGCTGAGCAGGCAAGCTACTTCCATAACTCCTCAATGATTCTGAGCACTTGCTGCTCTACAGGGGATTGGGCTCAAATGGCTGCCATTTGAATGTGGCTAGTATGGCCCTTGAGACTTTGAAAATTAGTAGTCGGTCATTACTGAGAACCTTGACTCACTATAGGGATGAAACGATGTGATAAGAGCAGAAAGTAATGACTGGGGCTGGCAAAGCCTCAGTCACCAGGTTAGTATCAGAGGCCAGAGTGCACAGTCTGGTAGTGGAAATGAAGGCTTTACAGCTTCATACCACAATTCCACTGGGCCCAAGAGGGAAGGTCCTGGGCATCTTTCATGTGCAGAGACTGAGCCTGGGAGAGGGAGTTGGGGCCCATCTGTGAAGACTTGTGGCTCTTGGTCATACAGTGAAAGCTACTGGATCATCTGATTGATGGGAGGACCACCAGCATTACTAAACTGAGGAGTGGTAAGACCTGGACTGGAAATGTGGCTCAGTGGTAGAATGCTTGCTTGGCATATAGAAGAAGACCCTGAGCTCTAGAGCCAGCATGGGGGGGGGGGGTAAGTGATGCTGTGTGAGTTGATGTGGAAGGCAGTAACTAGGGGCAGGGAGTCCTGGGATGTTGTGGCTGAGTGGTGGGGAATGATTGAGTGGTAGGCCATGAAATCTCGGGAGAGATGGGGAAAGTAGGAAGACTAGAGAAGCCTGCATCTTTCAGAAGATCCCTGAGGTGGCCAGCCTGAGAGACTGTTTGGGTGACTCCATTCACCAAGACCACAAATACATGAGGAAGACCTCTGTGGGAGAACATAACCAGCTATCATGGGCTTGCTAACCTGAGAAGCCTGAAGTGGAGAAGTCCAGCAGGCATTAGGAAACAGGTGAGAAACAACTTACTAACCACTTAGTTGCCAGGTGATGTGGCTGCTGAAAGCCCAAAATTCATTCATAGCTGCATAATATTTCAGAGAGGCACTTATTTGTACCTCATATTTTGAGGCTGGTACTAATAACTAAGCTCGATGGGTCCAAATGTATCAGTGAGGGTGGTAGGAGAACTGGAAATCGTGGTATAAATACTTTTTTAAAAACAAAACAAAAAACAAAACCCTGGATATTAGCATTCCCTAGAACAGGGTTTGAACTCAGGGTTCAAAGTACAAA
Source organism: Uromys caudimaculatus (assembly GCA_028551405.1). NCBI lineage: Eukaryota > Metazoa > Chordata > Mammalia > Rodentia > Muridae > Uromys > Uromys caudimaculatus. The sequence goes on from CM052722.1 coordinate 5,904,027, forward strand.
CCTGGAATACAGGGGGATGGAGATGATGGCCCAGTCAGTAGGAGGCCGTGTAAGCACGAGGACCTGGGTTCGGATCCTCAGCACCCACATAAAGGCCAGGAGTGCTGCAGAAGGATGCTGGAGAAGCAGGGACAGGACGAGCCCTCTAACTCATGTGCTCTCCAGCCTAGCTGAACTGATGATCTCCAGATCAGTCACTGAGACAGCCTATCTCAGAAAATAAAGTGGACAGTAAACGGGGGAAATATGACACTGACATGGGCCTCCACATGCACACACGTGAACACACACATGAGATACAACGTTCTATGGAGATAGCAAGTCACAGTGAACAAGTGCCAAAGTGACGTCATTTCAAAGTCAAGTGCCAAGTAACTAGTTGCTAGATACAGACTTGCAAAAGTGGTGTGTAGGGTCTCACCAAATGAAAGTCAGGAATGAGCCAGAGAGTGAGAAGGGAGAGAGAAGTGAGGAGACTTGGGGTGAAGGGAGTGCACCCCCATATAGGAAGATGTAACCTCTAATACAACACCTAATAAGGGATCTGGGACCAAGGCCATCTCCTCCCCCCTTAGCCCCACCCAAGTCCTCAAAGCAGGACCTGCTAAAAGGACTTCCTTGAAGCTTCCTTAGTTTGTGGACAGGTCCCAAGAAATAGGAGTGAGGGACAAAAAAGAGTTCGACAGGGAAGGTGGGACAGCTGGCCCCAGTGTATCATCGCTGTGGGTGATTGGACATTCCGAGGCACTGTATAAATGTGTCTCAGAATTGCTGGCCTAGTTTAGGAATGAAGTTGATGGTAGAGCAAATGCTGAGGACACAGGAGATCCACCTCCATCCCCAGTGAAGAAAACATAATTACCCTCTATAGGGAAAAGGATAGTGTTTACCCAAGGCTCTGACAGCAGGCCAGTCAAAGTTGCCCTCAGGGTGTTTGCACAAATGTCAAAATGCTCCAGTGGGGCCTCACAGTCCTCGGACCATAGAGGCCCTAGGGCTAGAGAGATGTTCACTTGGGAGAGGGAAGTGCTGTAGTCCCCAGGTCCTCCACCCACGCTGGAGAAAATAAAACCCACTGTGCATTGAGGTCTGCTCCAAGATAGAGCTTCTAAAGGCTAATTGCTGCCATGGCCAAAAGACAGTGTTGCTAATACTCGAATCAGGCTAACTCGGGACCCACAGAGAAAAGATGCCTGGATGCTTCCTCTGCCCCCACAGGGGTGACACAGCCCACTTAGGGCCTTTTTAGAGACTGTCCAAGAGGACTTGTCACGGTGGATGAGGCAGAGACCAAAACATAAAGAGGCAGAACGATAAGAGGCCAGGCTCATGCCTCTGTTGTTAAGATTTGGGGAGGGGGGAACCCAGGGGTGTGAATCTCTGAAGAGTCCATGGAAATGTCCTGATTCAGCTTCAGAGACCTGTGGGACTCAGAGAGAACCACTGTAAAGGACTCCTGGCCAGACCAGCCCACCCTCCACCCACCTCTCCCTCAAGAACTTGGGGAGCAGGAAGTACAAGGTGGAGAAATTGATAGGAAGCTAGCTACACCCACTTCCTGCTGGATGATACCAAGCCCAAGTGGGCCTGAGCTAGGGAGGGAAAAGATAGCAAGAATCTCTTGGACAGACTGCTCGAATTATGGAAGTGGTTGTGCTTGTGACCTTCAGGGCCCTATTACAGTGTTTCATGGCGTTAGGGATGCAGCTAGCCGCACCTGGCTTCCATCCCCAGAACCATAAAATACAGTACACTTTCCTGCAGACTAAACTGAAAAGACAAACTATCTGTTGGAATATTTATTAATGAATCGGGTTTACTTATCCAATGTAGAAGCCAAGATTCCTCAGAGAACAGGCAGTAGAAGGTGTGTGCATGTGTGAGTTGCCTCATACACACAACTGTGCAGGCTGACAAGTTCCCAGATTTGCATTGTGCTTCGTGGGAGACTCAGTGACATAGTGTTAACCCAAGTCCAAAGGTTTGAGCTACAGGAGAGTCAGTGGCCTGGTTCCAGCCCCAGTCCAAAGGTCTGAGACCTACAAGAGCAAATAGTGTAGTGCCAGTCCAAATGACAGCAAACTGAAGACCTAGGGAGAGCTGATGCTTCAATGTGAGTCTGAAATCAGGAGCAAAATAAGACAAATATATCCTCCCAGCTCAAAGATGGGGAGAAGGAATTGGCTCTAAGGGTATGGGGCATGTCAGCTTTTTTTGCTGTAATGACTCTCTCAACTGATTGGATGAGGCCTGCCCACATAGAGAAGGCCAATTTGCTTAATTTAAATCTATTAATTTAAATGTTAATATTATCAAAAGATGCCTTCAGAGAAACACTTAGGATAATGTTTGGCCAAATATTTGGGTACTCTTGACTCAGGCAAGTTTACACAAAATTAATACATCCAGTTTAAGGTCACTGAGTGGATTTTATTTTATTTTTTATAAAAGCTCTGTGTGTGTGGGTGTGGGGGGAAGGGAGGGAGAGAGGGAGAGAAACAAAGAGAAAATGTCTGTGTATGAGAAAATGTGTATGAGAGACAAAGAGAGAGAGAGAGAGAGAGAGAGAGAGAGAGAGAGAGTGTGTGTGTGTGTGTGTGTGTGTGTGTGTGTGTGTGTGTGTGATGGTGCAAGTAAGGCATCCAAGACAGTTTACAGACGTAAGTTGGTTCTCTCCTTCCACCATGTGAGTTCTGAGACTCACAGTGAAGCAGTTGAACTTGGCAGCAAGCATCTTTGCCTGCTGAGCCATCTCACTGGCCCAACGGAATGGCCTTTAATGGGAACAGTATCCTCATTCTTTACAGGACAGCATAGACAGCATCCAGATCCACTTACACCCTTAAAAACTAGAACCCCTTCTCTTGCCCACCTTGCCCCTACCCTTCACTGTGTGGGCAACCTTTTGTCTTCCTCCTTTTTTAGTGGAGTGTTTTTATAAGCCAGGCTAGCATAGAACTCATAGCTCTCCTTCCTGCTAGTGCTAGGATAACAAGTGTGCACCACCACACCCAGCTTCTGTTTTGACACTTAGTGCCTTCCTAGCTCTCTGTCTGAGGCTCTGCCCTCTAATCTACAGGCAGCCCTAGAGCAATGCCCCCATAGTTCTAACCTTAATGACTCCGATGGCCGATGGCCTGGCGTCAGCTCCCGCAACACTAACACCCCCCACTGCCTGAGGGGGGCCATACCCTCTCCTAAAACAGCCCGGTGATTAACATTCAAGCAGCAATCCATCAGAGAGATCCCAGTCTGCATTCTAGTGGCTTAGCTGGCATGTGACAACCCAAGGGAACTAACTAGGTCATGTTTTTCGTTTTCCTACACAGCTTAAACCAAGATTCAAGGCTTTCTTTGTACCAAGTAGCTCCAGCAGTTGCAAATCCTCTCCAGGAGTTCCTTCAAGCCAGAATCTTTTTGGCCTCATCCGTTTCAGGCTGGAGAGAGGAAAGAAATATTTATGAGACTTGGTCTCCGCCTTGGGGAGAAATAAACCCATAATCACTACTCTGTGTTCTTGAGACTTGATGATCGAGAGGAACAAAGGGCATGCGTGTGCGCATGTGCGCAGCTCCACCCCTGCCCCCAACATCCCCCCCAAGGAGAGCACAAATCCCTCCCCCGCTGCACAGCCCTGGATCTGAGTTCCGCCTGAGTGACCGAGAGAGGACTCTCAGCAGACTGTTGGAGGCGGGAAAAGCCAAGCAGGGACATGGTTTCTGAGTCTAGACTCAGCCTGATCTCACCAGGAGCTCAGGACTAGACCCTGCCTCCCAGCATCTCCTCGACTCCATCTTAAGAGGTTCAATGTGTTGCCCACTCCAGAACACAACTTCCCGATGTACTTAGGATTTTTGGCTTTGTGCTTGCAAGGGAGTTCAGCCACCTTCTGATCTTGTTATTGTGCTTGTCTCGTTTGCATATATGGGTTCTAATAGCGCCATCAAAATGAATTGGGCAGGAGAGGCACCCTGGGATATTCTGCTGCGCCGCAGCGGCAGCGGCAGCTGCACAGGAAAAGAAGTGGTGGGTAGCAAAGTCGAGCGAGACCTTGGCTGGAGACAAAGCTGGACAAGATGGTGGGAAGACTAAAACAAGATCTCACTATATAGGCCAGGCTATCCTCAAACTCGTGTTCCTCCTGCTTGCCTTTGCGTCCGAGTGCTGGAATTACAGGCATGTACCGCCATGTCTGGCTTGTTACTCCATTTCTTTCTTTTAATTAAAAAAAAACAAAAAAACAAAAACAGCGTGTGTGTCTCTTTTCCTGTGTGATGAGGGAGTGGGTGGGGGAGGGCATGTGGAGATCAAAGAACACAGCTTTGTGCAGTCGGTTCACTCCTTTCCAGGAATGGGATTCAGGTCGTCGTTTGCACTGTGAGTGCTTTATCCACTGAGATATCTGGCCGGCCCTTGATATTGTTTCTTATTGCTGTTATTTTACGCCCAAAAGATTGTCCCTTTCATCTAATTTTCCAGATTCGCCGGCAGATTGTTCACAGCGATCACATGTGCTTTTCCCATGTCTTCTAAGTACCGTCTTCCTCCCCGCGGTGCTAACTCCCATCCATCTTGTGGCGCTGGGGCTGCAGGGATGATTTCCTGGCTGCGCTTTGGAATGCTAGCCTAAATAAGCATAGTGTCCGCGTACTGATAAGATGGGAAGGGTTTACCAGATACAGGGAGGAAGCCAGGGTTCTCACGGCTTGTAAAGGACATTTAATTTAGTTCTTTCTCCGACAGGAAACATAAGTCTGCAGAAAATACTGCTTGGTTTTGTCATCGCCTGGCTTAAATGTCCCCCTAGCACTGAATCCAAATTACTTGGCCAGACTCTCAGGATCCTAAGGAATCGGCAATCCATAAATCACCGCCTGGTGTGGAACTTCGAGCTAGCAAGAATGCCGGAGGCAAGGGCGCTCTTCAAGGGAAGGGTGCCTCCAGTGAGCTTGGAAGTGAGAATAAGCCAAGCGAAGTGAACTACATGCGAATCTGTAAAGCACAGCTGCAGACACAAAGCAGCAGGAAGGCTTTCAAAGCTGTTCTCAACCTGTGGGTCGAGACCCCTTTGGGGGTCGACCGACCCTTTTACAGGAGTTGTCTACGAGCATCGGAAAACACAGATATTTACATTACAACTCATAACAGTAGCCAAATTGCAGTTATGAAGTAGCAACAAAGTAATTTTATGGTCAGCACAACATGAGAAACATATTGAAGAGTCCCGGCATTAGGAAGGCAGAGAACCACTGGTAGAGAAACGGCAGTTAGACCAGTTCCAGGAGCCAGGAAACCTTGGCAAGTGGGGAGGGGAAGAAAGGGAGTTTCGGGCAACAGAAACTGCTAAGTGAAACGCTAACAGGATAGCACCAAGGCTCCGGGGCTAGAAGCGCAGCAGGATCCTGAGTAGGAGGGGCCAACCTAGGAGCCATTTTCTCAGAGCTGAGATGTGGAAAAAGAGGGGATCTGCCTGCTGGGACCTCCCGCCTAAGAGGAGTTAAATTTATCAGGCGTAAACTGGAAATTAGAGAGATTTAACAGATTAACTGATGGTCTTTCATAGAGGGATAGAGTTTTGGGGGCTGAGGATGTAGCACAGTGGTAGTGTTGAGGTTTGGTCCGTAGCTATGTATTGTAATGCTAAATACTGCCCCTCCCCCACCCAGTTGCCCCAGGGATTAGAGAATCTGCACGTAGACCCAAGTGACACTATGTGACCTTGCCCCCCAAGTTATTCCTGATTGGTGAATAAAGATGCATACAGCCTATAGCTGGGCAGAATTGAGATAGGCGGGGCTTGAGGTAGGACAGGAACCACAAGGAGGAGGGGAGAAGGTTTAGGTGAGTCGTAAAGAGCAGCCCAGACAGAACACGGTAAATTATAATTTGGGATTATGGATTCTAATAGCTTAGATGGTAGATATCTGCCCAGCTCTAGTGCTGGTTAAAGCTTACTGTATAAATATATATAAAATGATCGAAGGTGGGATAGAAACCTCAACTGAGATTGAATATTTTCTACAACAGTATAGTTGTGCATTTTTTCTTTTGTTTTGTGGTACTACCAATTAGTGAATCAACCCCAGGGTCTCCCACACTAACCATACACTACCAATGAGTTATGCCCCAGCTTCAAGAATATATTCTTTTTTTGACATTTTTTTGGGGGGGGGGGGGCTATGGCTTCCTATATCTTTCTCCCCTCCCTCAAAACAAGTATTCTTTGTGTAACAGCTCCGGCTGTCCTGGAACTTGCTTTGTAGATCAGGCTATCCTGGAGCTCTCACGGATCTCCCCGCCTCTACCCCCCGAGTGCTGGGCTTAAAGGTGTGTGCCACCATACCTGGCACATTGTCTTTATTGGATACTTTGTAAATGACACACAGAGCTACACTATTAAATAATTATTAAAATGCTGACTGGGACTAAGGTCCTGGCCCAGAGCTCCAAACCAGAAGCAATAAGGAACGGGAGTGATGGGCTGGCCGTATACTTCCAACATCACCAAAGCCATAAACTGAGGTTCCTGAACCCTTCCAGGGCCAGACCAGGGCTTGGGTTCTTTGAGTTAACCCTGGTACTCCTGGCTGCATCTCTCAGAGCAAGGTAACCAGCAAAGGTCTGGAGGGAGCAGTCAGCTGAGTACAGACAGACTCAAATGGAGGGAGGGTGGGACACGGACAGGTGCTGTCCAGCTGGCCATGTGATGCAATGAAGGAAGGCTGAGGGGAGAGGCTGGGGGCAGTATCACAGCAACGTGGGAGTGCAGCCTCAGGGCTCTGCCTGAGTGACTGCTCAGGTGTCAGCTGGCAGTCTCCAGGAAGCATTCTTGACTCAAGCCTGGCAGTTATAAGTCCTCTTAGTGATCTGGGGCTCCTCATTCACCAGCTCTGACTTGTGCTCTTTGTAGGCCAGGAGATCGCCAGGCCACTTGGTGATTGTCTGCTTCTCACAGACCCAAATCTGCATAACCTGCTGGATGAGTCTGAAGTCATGGCTGACTAGCATCATGCCACGCTCAAACTCATTGAGAGAACCTGCCAGCCCATCAATGGTCTCCATGTCCCGGTAATTGGTATGTTCGTTCAGAAAAAGCATGGGAGGGTTCTGCCAGGCCATCCAGGCCAGACACACTTGGCACTTCTGCCCATCAGACAGGTTCTGGATTGGGCGCACCTGCGTTTCTCCGTGAGGCCATATCTCCTCCCTTTCCATGATCTCTGGGTAGCACTTCATCATGTACTCCAAGGGTGAAAGGCCCGGGTCCAGCTGCTCCTGTAAGTGCTGATGATAACTAAACCTGTTGTGCCATGAGAATCCTTCCGGATCATTCCAACTTTGGGCAGAAGCTCTCCAGTTAGCAGCTTCAGAACAGTGGAGTTCCCTGCACTGTAGGGTCCTTCTAGGGCCACTTGTGTGTCAAGGTCACTGCCAAATTCTAGATTATTGTAGATGGAATTGAATACTGATCATAATTACCCGTATAGCACTTCAATTTCTTTTTTTGGTTTTTGTTTGTTTGTTTGTTCATTTGTTTTGTTTTTTTGAGACAGGGTCTCTCTGTGTAGCCCTGGCTGTCCTGGAACTCACTCTGTAGACCAGGCTGGCCTTGAACTCAGAAATCTTGAACTCAGAGCCTCTGCCTCCCAAGTGCTGGGATTAAAGGCGTGCGCCACCACTGCCTGGCTTGTACTTCAGTTTCTTGTTGTGTATGTGGATGATATTGGTACAGACCCCATTCAGAAAGTCCTGGAAATGGGACACAAGGACCAGGATGTGCTTGAAAGTTTCTCTTCCAGCCACATGCAAGCATCCAGGTCCAGGTGGTTAGTAGGCTCATCCAGAAGCAGCATGAAAAGCCAAGTAAAGAAGGCTCTGGCAAGGACAACTCTAATCTGCCAGCCACCACTGAAGTCTTTCAGCTTCTTTTGCTGCAGGACAGATGTGAAACCAATCAGTGTAAGACCCTTGAGGCCCTCATCTCAGCTTTGTTGGCATCCAGTTCTTCCAGCTGCTCATCGAGTTCCATGGACCTCCCGCTCCACATCGTCACGAGCTAACTAAGCACGCTCGGCCTCCCTCTCCAGGTAAGTGAGAGGTTGATAATGTGGCCGCAGTCAGGAGTGTCAGTACTGCTGGGATGAGAGGCCGGATGCCCCGCTCGAGCAGCTTTCTTCAGCAAATCACTCTGGCTTCTTCAGTTTTCTCCTTTGCCACCTGAGGTTTTGTGACAGCATCTCCATCTTCTTCATGTCCCTTTCAGGACCACTCATCTCTAGACCTTTCTCATCTTCTCAAACTGACACTGTCTCCACCACTTCCAATTCCTTTCTCCTCCATGCCAACCACCGTTCTCCAGTCTGTCTTTATGAAACTGTCTATTCGAGGAACCTCAGTTAAGTCAATATTTGTCTTCAATATATATCCATGCCATGGCAAATTTGACTTCCCTTCCTTTTTAAGGCTGGATAAAGTGGGGTGTAGTGGTGCACAGCTTTAATCCCAGCACGCAGGAGGCAGAGGCCAGCCTGGTCTACAGAGTGAGTTCCAGGACAGCTAGGGCTACACACACACACACACACACACACACACACACACACACACACACACACAAAAACCCTGTCTCGAAAAACTAACCAACTAATAGTAATAATAATAATAATAATAATAATAATAATAATAATAATAATAAGTATTTAAAGGACTGGAAATGTTTTTCAGTTGGTAGAGCAGTGCCTAGCATGCAGGGTTCTGGGTTCCCTCTGCAACCCCCCATTATTGGGTATAGCAGTCCACACCTGTAAAGCTAAAACTTAGGAGCTGGAGGCAGGACAATCAGCAGTTCAAGACTGGCCTACAGCTACGTAATGAGTTTGAGACTAGCATGGGTTACAAAAGACTCTACTCAGAAAGAAAAACTGTTAGACAGATAAGGTAATACCAACTCCTCAGGACTCTGAGAAAGGAAGACAGGAGAATTGGAAATTCAAGGAATGTCTGGGTTATACAACAAGTTAAAAGCCAACCTATGCAATTTAGTAAGACAGAAAAGAAGGGGCAGGGGTGTGTGACTCAGTGGTTGAGCACTTGCCTAGCATGCATAATAAGAAACTGTGTTTGATCCCCAGTACCACACACACAAAGACTAAAATGGAAAATTTCACATTTTAACAGTTTAAACATTTGATAAAAGTTTCTAAAAAAGCCGGGCAGTGGTGGCGAACGCCTTTAATCCCAGCACTTGGGAGGCAGAGGCAGGCCGATTTCTGAGTTCGAGGCCAACCTGGTCTACAGAGTGAATTCCAGGACAGCCAGGGCTACACAGAGAAACCTTGTCTCGAAAAAAACAAAAAAAAAAACAAAACAAAAAAAAAGTTTCTAAAAAATATTATGTTTGTTTTACCACAATAAGAAACAACATTTAGGGCTGCGACTATAGTTGGGTGGCTGATTGCTTGCTTAGCATGTGTGAGGCCCCAAGATCAATTACAACACAGATACACACACAAAGAAAGAGACGTTTTAAGCAATAATTGTTTTTATTGAGAATATATGTACATATCCTGACAAATATAGGCCAGAGTGAGCTATGGTCATTTCCAGATGGTGGGAGCACAGAGAATAGTCTGTATTGTACATTTCCACATTCCCAGAATGTCTGATAATGAGCATATAATCTTGTAATCATAAAATGATTTGAGATGGAAAAAATCAGTCAGAGGGGTACCAGGCAGTGGATTAGCATGAGAAGCCCTTGGGCTCTCCATGTCCTGGATGGTTTTCCATACCCCTGGGGATAGCTAAGGGTGAATGGGGAGCAGAGAGAAGGGTAGGGTTCTGGGAATGCTGAGTCCTAGGAGCCGGTAGCAATTTTCCTTATGCAACCAAAGATAACTTGGGGCTAGCAGGTACCAGAGCAGGAATATCCAGTCTCCGCTCTCCCTAACCCCCACCCCCACCCCTACAGCCTGAAGAAAGCTGAAGTAGCTGAGTGTACTGCAGCTAAGACTCGCACAAGCAGGGGCCCTGAGACACAGACGCCTACCTGGAGGGTGGCACGGTGGCCTCTCCACCCTATTATCAAGGACCTATCCAGACAGTCAGTGTGTCTGCCGGGAAAAGCCAGCATGATGCAGGGAGCTGAGAGGGAACTGGCATCGGAAATGTTTGTTCCTCTGCTTTGCTCCCAGGTTGCTAGGGTAAAATCCATAAACAATGCCTGGTTTCTGTACTTCATTACTGATTAATGAGAGCCAGCTTTATGCTACAATCATTGGACAGGACCCAGGCAGCATCCCTGCCTCCCCTAACAGAGGCCTCAAAACTCTGTGCTCTATTCACCCTCCCTACATAAAGTGGTTAATTGGGGCCTTTTCCTTTCCTGTGGCCTGGTGAGCTGGCCTGGCCTTGTCACTCAGCTATCTCCAGTCATGAGTGTCTCCACCCAAGTATATAGGTCCTTCCTGAAGCTGACATCTAACTGGCAGTGTGCTTGCTGTGATCGGACCTCAGAGTCTGTCTCACTTGTCTCCATTTCCTAGGCCTTTCTGGCGTTTAGTTTGGTTTGACTTTTCTCATTTTGTGGTTGTTGTTTTTCATGTTTTGTTTTGTTTTATTTGTTCTGTTTTGGTTGGTTGGTTTGTTAGTGTTTGTTTGTTTATTGAGAGGTTTTCTCTGTATAACAGGCCTGGCTGACTGTCCTGGACTTGCTTTGTAGATCTCCCTGCCTCTGCCTCCCCCTCCCAAGTGCTAGGACTAAAGGCGTGCCCCACCATGCCTGGCCTTTGGCATTTGTTTGTGGGCTTTTTGTTGTTTTGGTTTCTTGAGACAGGGTTTTATAGAGCTCAGGGCTGGCCCATAGCAGAACATCTTATGAACTTCTGATGGTCCTGCTTCCACCTCTTGAATTCTAGGATTAAAAGTGTGCACTCCTTCACCATGTTTATGAAGTACTGGGGACCAAACCCAGGGTCTCTTTGCATCCTACTCAACTGCATACTAACTCTGAGCACTCTGAGCCCCCTTAAGCCTGTCTAGATTTCCCTGATCTCACATGCTTGCTTTTTCTCTCTCTCCCACAGATGGGTCATCCTCAAAGACTGTGCTCCATGTTGGTTGTTCCTGAAAAACTCTTTGGCTGAGTGCTCTACCACGTAGCTCAGGTTGGTCTCAAAATCATGGCTATCCTCCTGCTTCAGATCCTCCAGTGCTTAGATTGAACCCCAAGCTTTGCACATTGCTAGACAAGCAATCTCTTCTTTTCTTTCTTTTCTTTTCTTTTCTTTTCTTTTCTTTTTTTTTTTTTTTTGGTTTTTCGAGACAAGGTTTCTCTGTGTAGCCCTGGCTGTCCTGGAACTCAGTCTGTAGACCAGGCTGGCCTCGAACTCAGAAATCCGCCTGCCTCTGCCTCCCAAGTGCTGGGATTAAAGGCGTGCACCACCACTGCCCGGCTTTTCTTTTCTTTTTTATGGATACGTGTGGGTACCTGTGTAAGTATGTGTGTATAGGAACAGGCAGAGATCAGAAGAGAACACCAGATCCCCTGGAGCTGGACTTACAGGCAGCTGCAAGCTGCCATTTTAGTGCTGCGAATAGAATCTGGAACTTCTGGAAGAACTGTCTTCAGTCCCCTGCTTGGATTTTTAAAAACTAATTTTATTAGAGAATACATTACTTCCTTTCAGATCTATGAAGATATGCCTTTTGCAAAGTATTTCCTGTATCCCTCTCCAGAAGAGAAAAGGAAACAGAAGTGGGACCGGATACGGAGCTCTAGCTCCTGTTAATGAATGTGAAGAGTCCAGGATGTCATAAAATCAGCCCATCTTCAGCCAGAAACAAAGGACAGGCTTGTGTGATGACTGCTGCACTGCCCTGTCAGCCTACAGAAAGAGAAGCAGGGCTGACCGCTCCTGCAGGACACAGCACTCAAAGCACCTTGGTTCAAGATGAGTGGGGAATTATCCCAATAAACACATCATGAATTTAAAATAAAACAGCATTGCTTCAAATGAGATAATTTTTAAATATATATTTTGATGAATTTGGGGTTGGGGGGTGGTTTGGTTTTAGTTTTGATATGGAGTCTGAGTGCCAGAACATCAACCTAACAACAAGGACAAATTCCTTTCTCTAGGCCACAATGCCTAGCTTTCCCCATTTCCTCACACTCCAACTAAAGGATCACAGAAGAGCAAATGACTTTGTACGTTAGGCAAGCGCCCTACCACCGAGGCAGCGGTAGACATGCCTACATGATCCTCCTCCTCTGCCTTCCTCACCACCAGTCCTTCAGCTTTGTGTTCCCAGCCTTCTAGCAGTCAGAGAGGAGCTGACATGTCAGTGAAGGCTGCTGGGTGAGCCTTCCTGGACAGGCCTTTTGCAGTGTATCATGTACATGAATTTGGTTACTCGATGTGGTAGTGGGAATGAGAACGCCTTCTATAGGTTCATATGTTTGAATGCTTGCTCCCCCATTTAGGAAAGATTAGGAGGTGTGACCTTGTTGGAAGAGGTGTGTCACTGGGGCAGACTTTGCAGTCCAAAAGACTCAAGTAGTCCCTAGTGTGGTCTCTGCCTCCTGCTTGTGTTTAAAGATGTGACTGTCGCCTGGTGCTCCTACTCTGTCTTCAGGAACTCCTGAATCAGGAACTCCCTGAAATCAGAAATCCCAAATAAACTCCTCTTCCTCCTCCTCCTTCTTCTCCTCCTCCTTTCTTCTTTCTTGTGATGGTGGAGTGAGGTGGGTTGTGGCTGTCCTAAAGCTATATAGACTTTGACCCCCAGAGATTAGCCTGTCAATGCCTCCCATATGCTAGATTAAAGTCGTGTGCTACAATACCTCCCTGAACTCATTCTTGGTTGTGGTATCATATCACAGCAATAGAAGTCATATACTGTTTGAGCTCACTGAGAAGCTGGCTCTGGAAGCAGAATTGAACCTTCCATTTCAGACTCATGTTATATCAAGTGTCCTGCAAGACCCCTTGTCTGGGGACTTAGCTTAGCCCTGTAAATCTGTGACAGGGAGGAAAGAGATCAGAAAAATAGGCCAAAAGTAAAACCGGCATGTCCTTGAAGACAGCTAGAAGGTAAGCCATTTCCATCCGAGGTTTGCCCCATGGCAAGTTCATCCACATGAGAAAGCACAGTAGGGAACCCCAGCTGGCTGCCCCCCCCAAGGTGGATCTCTGCTAGGGTTTGTCTTCCTGTCTGATTATAGGAAGGGGCGTCACTGTGTGGCTCTGACTAGCTTGGAACTCTCTATGTAGAACAGGCTGGCATAGAGAGGCACCCCTGACTCCGCCTCCTGAGTGCAAGAATTAATAGTGTGCACTACCACACCAGATTGCTGGAATTTTTGATTACCCAGTTTAATGATGTTTTGCTCTCTATCTGCTAATCAGTCACCTATTGCTCACTATTTATTATTTTACTTTTGTTTGCTATATACTTCTTAAACTTATTCAAAACCAAAAGTATTAGTCTAGTGGTGATGGCACACACCATTAATCCCAGAACTCTGGAGGTAGATAGATCTCTTGAGTTCAAGGCCAGCCTAGTCTAGAGTGAGTTCTGGGGCAGCCTGGGCTACACAGACAAATCTTGTCTTGAAAAGCCAAAGGGGGGGGGATAGTGTGTTACTTCAGACATTAGTTTATTAAAGACATTGCAACCTCTCACTATTTGTTCCCTCTCAGAGTGCTTAGTCTAAGGAGATCCATCTATGTGTCATGAAACACTGAGGGCCCGATCCACAGCCTGTGCCATGAGATGTGAGATGACCATCTTGGAAGTGGCTCCTTCAGCCTCCGTTCAGTTGTCAAGAGTATATATACATATGTGTGTGTGTATGTGTGTGTATGTGTATATATGTACATATATTCACACATATATACATACACACATATAATTAATCAAACTTTTAAAAGAAAAGGCAAAAATGGTTCAGGGGCTAGTGGGATAGCTCAGTTGGTAAGCTGCTTGCCATGCGAGCATGTGGACCTGAGTTTAAGCCCCAGAATCTGTTAAAAAGCCAGGGGTAGTGGTGTATGTTTGTGGGCTGGAACATGTAGATGGATCCATCCCTGGGACTTGGCAACAGTAAGAACCCCTAGCTCAAAAACTAAGGTAAATGGCACTCCTGAGGAGTGGTATCAACAGCTGATGTCTGGCGCACAAGCGCGCGCGTGCGTGCGCGCGCGCGCACACACACACACACACACACACACACACACACACACACACACACACGGACCCATGCACATGACACACACTCCAAATGAAAATGAGTACCAGTTCTACCTGGGGGTAGGGTTCAGAGGGGAAGTGCCTGCCTAGAAACTTTGAAACTGGAGCAATAGACAACAGAAAGAAACCATCAGGACTGCAGTGCGCCCCTCTGAATGGTGGGATCACAAGTAGAACTCTTTTTGCTTGGGTCCAGTGATGAGCTCAAGTTAACAATATTCCTGTCCTTATGTGACATATTGGCAGCAATGGTCTGCTTAAAGCCCTGTCTCATAGAGTTCTGGCTGACCTTGAACTTACTACTTTGAAAATAAAATTGAATTCTAGGGCTGGAGAGATGGCTCAGCAGTTAAGAGCACTGACTGTTCTTCCAGAAATTCTGAGTTCAATTCCCAGCAACCACTTGGTGGCTCAGAACCAGAACCATCTGTGATGGGATCTGATGCCTTCTTTTGGTGTGTCTGAAGACAGTGACAGTGTACTCATATACATAAAATAAATAAATAATTGTTTTTTTAAATATTGACTTCTAATTCTCCTGCCTGCACTGTCCACCTCGTCAGGACCATCCCCTACTGGGTCTTTAAATCACAGTAATCCCTTTCCACTGAGCTCCTTTCTTCCCACAGGCATTTATTTGGAGGGCTGAGGATCAGCATGGTAGCATGCACTTTACCCACTGAGCTACACCCCCCAACCTAATTTGGTGGTGATTGTTCTGAGGTGCTGGGATTAAACCCAGGACCTCCCCATGATAGCTAAGCCCTTCACTGATCTGTCCTTAGATATCACAGGCAATCCATATGACCTACAGTGGCCCCTGTGTCCCAGGCAGGGGATTCAGTTTCAGAGGCACCTGGTTCACAAAGATGAAAGGCTCACAGGTGCTGAAGCCTTTCATAGGAAACAGTATGAGAAAGTGAGTATGCATCCCTGTAGCCACCACACTTAAGAACTGGACACAGAAGGCTCGGGTGTTCGAGGCCAGCCAGGGATACATGAAGTCCTGTCTCTAAACAAATAGGCAAACAATTAAATAAGGAAAATAGCATATTTGCTAATAATCTGTGACTATCCTCCCTCTATACTTTGCTTCATTTCTAGAAATATGAAAAGAAGGCATGGTGCGTGCAGACGTGGACAGCTGGTATACTGTAGTGTTGAAGGAAGAATAAAAGGCCTTTGCTGAGAGTCAGTCAAGACCCGGATCCAATCCAACAAACAGTTCGGCAGTGCTCAGTTCTGGTGACAGGAGTGGTTCGTGGTTCTTCTGTCTGGAAGGATGTTGCCTTTCTCGGGAGCCATTGGAAGAGCTCAGCTAGGCTCCTGAGACTTCAAGGGGAGGTCAGCCTGCTCTGACCTTCTTTCATTATCCTCTGCTTTGTCTCCCTTGCCCTTTTATCCTAGGAGCCTCCATTCAGAGAAAGGGATGAAAACCAGGCTTGATTTTATTAGAATTTGTTTTGTAATAAAAATCTTTTTTGGTGGTGAAAAAAAAAGAAGTCTCGACATGTTCAGCAGAGATGAAATCTTTTTTTTTCCCCCAAATTATTTTCAATCTTCAACGAGTCGAACCTGTAACCAGAGGCCATGGACTCACTTTGTGGTAGGGACAAAGCCCAAACAAGCTCAGCCTGAAAGACAGGAGAAAGATTTATTACTCACTGCAGGCAAGGAGAGGGGAAGGAGGGGAGTGACTGAAAAGCGAGGTCCTCACGAACAAAGGAAGCGTGGGGACCGTATTCAGGGAATCTATACATATTCATTTAGGGGTTGTCCTATCATAAATATGCAAGCACAATTCTGAGCATGCCCAGTTGGGGAGTACACCCCTGAGCATGGTCAATGACGGAGGCCACTTGTGAGCATGCTCAGTTAAGAAATACACGCTTAGGCATGCTCAGTGTAAGGTTGTGGGCCGCGTGTTTGAAAAAATTTAAAGAGATAGACAGAAATGCCTCTGAGCATGCTCAGTTTACACCATGAAGTTTTAGCTGAAAAGAAAGGAAAGGACACATTAGAAGCACATTAATACCGGAGTTGCCCTTGGAGGTGCCTGCTAACAAATCTAGATGCAGTGCTCAGGGCTATGGAGGGTGGATTTTACATCTGGCTCTTCGTATGTGTGCCTGAAAAATGGATATTGTCATTTTGCATGAATTTTGCTCTACTTTGTTTTGTTGCGGTGGGCTTGAAGGGGGAGGCTTTTTTTTGTGCTGCTGGAAATGCAACTTAGGACCCTGTACATGCTAGATGTACCACTGACCTACAGCCCTAGCCCTCTGTGTGGTTGGTGGTTTTTTTAAACTTTAATGTAAATGTGAGAGCCGTTGGAATATACATCATACACGCATGGCTGAATTTTCACAAAGTGAAGTCTGTCTATGAAGCAAAGGCCTCGCTCAAGAAAGAGACCATAATTTGAGCAGGGTGATGCACACCTGAAATCCCAACACTGGGGAGGCTGAGGCTGGAGGATTACTGTGGGCTTGAGCTAGCTTACATAATAAGCTGCAGACCAGCCTGTGTTACAAAGTGAGATCCTGTCTCAAACAAACAGACACACAAAACAGGACGGGCAAAGAGCAGCCATTAGTACCTGTACCTATAATCCACTCTTTCCCCTAGTTCCATGGCATTCCAAAACCGGCACTCACTTTACTGAATTTCCTCCATAGCCTTCTCCCCTTCCCTCCAGAACTGAAACTTACAGGGTACACAAGGCCCCGCAGGTTATACAAGTAGTAATAATTTCTGGGGGAGCACACTGTCCAGCCAGCTGAGCTGCTTGCCAGTCACTGAGGAAGCTTCAGGATGCAGTTTTCTTGAATTATCATGGTTTTGGTGATGCAGCTGCCTTGGAGTCACCCCTGTTCCCGAAAATAACCCCTGCCCCATATGCCTCTAAGTAAGTCAGATCAACTCACTGGTCCACTAAGCTAGACTTGGGTGGGGTTTTCTTTTTTTCAGTCTTTTGTGGAAACAGCTGTACTGGCTGGTTTTGTGTGTCAACTTGACACAAGCTGGAGTTGTCACAGAGAAAGGAGCTTCCCTTGAGGAAATGCCTCCATGAGATCCAGCTGTAAGGCATTTTCTCAAATAGTGATCAAGGAGGGAGGGCCCAGCCCGTGGTGGGTGGTGCCATCCCTGGGCTGGTGGTCCTGGGTTCTATAAGAAAGCAGGCTGAACAAGGCATGGGGAGCAAGCCAGTAAGCAGCACCTCTCCATGGCCTCTGCATCAACTCGTGCCTCCAGGTTCCTCCCAGCCTTGAGATCCTGTCCTGACTTCCTTCATGATGGACTGTGATCTGGAAGTATAAGCCAAATGAACCCTTTCCTCTCAAACTTGTTTTTTGGTCATAGTGTTTTCATCACAGCAATAGAAACCCTAAGACAACAGCTTATTCTGAAAATCCCTCTGGCCCTCAGAAACTGCACTTTTGCTAGACATTGAACCAAGTTAATAATGTGCTTTGAGACCATTTAAAGCTATGCAGTCAATCTGCTACTCAAACTGTATACTCAGCCTGTTTCAGTTTAATCTGCCTTTATGGAGATTTAGCTCAGTGGTAGAGTACTTGCCTAGCAAGCCCAAGGCTCTGGGTTCAGCCCTCAGCTCCAGGAATAAAAAACAAACAAAATAATGCCCCTTAAAGAGCTGTACATGCCCTGCTCAACTTCTTTTGGTTTTGAGACAGAGTCTTAAGTTAATTAAGTTAATTGCGTTGGACTGACGTCAATCCTACTGCCTTTTTTGTTTTGTTTTGGTTTGGTTTTTCGAGACAGGGTTTCTCTGCGTAGCCCTGGCTGTCCTGGAACTCACTCTGTAGACCAGGCTGGCCTCGAACTCAGAAATCCACCTGCCTCTGCCTCCCAAGTGCTGGGATTAAAGGCGTGCGCCACCACTGCCCGGCGATCCTCCTGCTTTTTAGCCTTCTGAGTTCTAGAGTTATGCTCACCATACATCCAGCTTTAAATGAGGCTTTACTGGGCCATGTCCAAACAATGTTCTCATAAGAGTTCCCAGACTGTCTCTGAGGAAGCAGGTGGAGGCAGGGGGATTGAGAGCTTGAGTCCAGCCTGCCAAGTTGGACTACAGGGCCCATTTAAAAAAAACACATGAACAAGCTAGGCATGGTTTCATATGCTTTTAATCTCAGCTCTTGTGAGGCCGAGGCAGCCAGGGCAGGCATATTGGCAGTTGTCCTTGGCTGCCCACCCACCCAGGTATATTGGTGGCAGTAGTCTTTGGCTCAGGATTTCTGCAGAAGTCTCATCAAAGGTATTGGCATTCGACAGGTTGATTTGCTCATGAATTCGGGGTTATTCGTGTTTAGCTGGCAGGAAGATGGTGGCAGGGCTTTCTGTTGCCATGGCAGGAAGCATTCATTCAGAGCTGAACATTCTGTGCATCCAGAGCTGTTCGGGAAAGTCCCTCTACAAGTATTTATTTATTGGCAACACTGGGAATTGAACCCTGGACTTGGTGCATGATAGTGCTCTACCACTGAGCCATATCTCCAGTTCCCCTTTATAACCATTGAATGAAGCAGGTGACAAAACCTGCCTCTCACTAAAGATGGAATGCAAGGCTGGAAAATTTGGCCTTTTAAAAATTTTAATAAGTCTCAAAGCAGGGTGTGCTTAATTTTCCCAGTAATAAATTGTGATGATACATGTGCCACACTGTCTGCCAGAGCTCATTACTCAGTGTCCAGATTGTCACTGTGGGCTGGTAGCACAGGCCCTCTACCCAATAACACAGCCCTCAGCAAGAAAGCAGATGTTTGACTTTTTTTTTTTTAATTGGTTCTAGAAATGGCAGGAACCTTCTCCAAATGCAAATTTCCAAACATAAGTCAGGGGCTGTTATGTGACTTGTCGTGGGGGAGACATGAACAAATGTCTGTTCAGTCTAAGGGGAGCACCAGTGAAGACCTGTGTCGATGTCAAGTTAAGAGATGAGAAAGAATCTTTCTCTTGGAGTAATCTAGGCCAAGAGTGATCCCAAATTTGAATTTGCTACTTCTCTTCCTGTGTCTTCAGTCTGTTTGTATAGTTTTGTGATCTGTGGCCTGTCATCTGTTGTGTGTGATATCTGTCTGTCCCTAACAAAGGGCATTGTTCTGTATGAATTGAACAGCACAGAAAACCTGGTGTGGGAAAGGAATGCGGAATATGCTTTTGCAGAGTTCTTTTTTGCTGTACATAGCCCTGGCTGACCTTGGACCGAGAGATCCACCCCCCTTTTGCCTCCTGAATGCATACTATTCTTTCAGAGGACATACTGGGGAGGCAGAGGCAGGGGGATCTCTGAGTTCCAGGACACAGAGAAGGCCTGTGTCAGAAAACAGTTAACAAGTGAAGAAATCCCTTTACTGGCCCTCAACCAGCACTCAAAACTAACAATACTAATCAGCCAATATCCACATGATACTTCTAATATTTTTGGTGAATTCTTCTTTTGCTAAAGGTCCCTTTCAATCTGTTGGGGTCCAATAATCCAGGCTTCATGCATGCTAGGCAAGTAGTCAACCACTGGGCTGTACTGCCAGCTCTAAGCCAAACTTAGTGCCATTAAAATGACACATTTAGAGCTGGTCAGTGGTGGCACACACCTTTGATCCCAGTACTCTCGGGGCAGAGGCAGGGAGACCTCTGGGTCAAAGGCCAGCCTGGTCTACAGAGTGAAAGTTTCAGGACAGCCAGAGCTACAGAGAGAAACCCTGTTTCAACTGCTCCACACACACAAATAAAAACCCAATAACAACAAAAAAATTGGTGACACTGGAGCTGTAGAGATGGCTCAGTGTTAAGAGTATTCCAGAGGTCCTGAGTTCAATACCCAGCAACCACGTGGTGGCTTACTATCATCTATAATGGGATCCGGTGCCCTCTTCTGGTGTATAGGCGTATATGCAGAGAAAGCACTCATACATAATTGAACTTAAAATCAAAACAAAAGCATAAAAGCTGGTGAAGCCAGGTGTAGTGACACAGGTCTTGTAGTCCTAGCCCTTGGGAAGTAATCTTCAGTTCCTCAACTATCCAGCAAGTTTGAGGATAGCCTGGGCTACATGAGACATATCCATTTAAAACAGATACATGACCGGGCAGTGGTGGCGCACGCCTTTAATCCCAGCGCTCGGGAGGCAGAGGCAGGTGGATTTCTGAGTTCGAGGCCAGCCTGGTCTACAGAGTGAGTTCCAGGACAGCCAGGGCTACGCAGAGAAACCCTGTCTCGAAAAACCAAAAAAAAACCCCAAACAGATAGATGATTGATATCTGGATGGATGGAAAGATAGAAGACAGACAGACAAACAAAATAAAGCTGGGGCTAGAGAGATGGCTCAACCCATAAAAGGTCTTGCTAGGTAAACCTGGTGACCTGAGTTCAACCCTAGGAATCCAAGAAAGAATTCCATGAAGTTGTTCTCTGATCACCACACATGAGACATGGCACATGGACCCCCCCAACACACACACGCGCGCGCACACACACACACACACACACACACGCACACAGACATGCATACATGCACACACATGCACATCATACACACCATACACAAAAATAAATATTTATTATTTAATCTTATTTATGTATGTATATGAGTATTTTGCTTGCATGTATGTTTGTGTACTACATGTGTGCCTGGTGCAGAAGCCAGAAGAGGGCATGAGATCTCCTGGGACTAGGCAGTTGTAAGCCAACATATGGGTGCTACCAATCCAACTCAGGTTCTCTGGAAGAACAGCTAGTACTCTTAACTGCTGAGCCATCTCTCTAGGCCCTAAGTAAATGTATTTAAACTGATGATTTTGTGTTCCACATGTCTTGGCAGAAAAAAAATATGGGGATAAAAATATGCACCCAAGGATGGCCAGGTGGTGGCGCACGCCTTTAATCCCAGCCCTTGGGAGGCAGAGGCAGGCAGATTTCTGAGTTCGAGGCCAGCCTGGTCTACAGAGTGAGTTCCAGGACAGCCAGGACTACACAGAGAAACCCTGTCTCAGAAAAGTCAAGGAAGGAAGGAAGGAAGGAAGGAAGGAAGGAAGGAAGGAAGGAAGGAAGGAAGGAAGGAAGGAAGACAGAAAGACTATACAACCCAGAGCCAGTGAGGCTTTTAGCAAAGGCGGTTGTTGTTACACCTCATAGACCTAACTTCATTCCTCTGAACCTACACAGGAAAGGAACCAACACCTGTATGTTGTCCTCTAGCCTGCAAGGGTGCACTGCAGTTCATGCCCTCCACCCCAATACACACAGAAAGGGGGAGGGGGAGAGAGAGAAATAAGTAACTTTTGAAAACATGCAGCTGAGGACTGGCAAGATGGCTCAGTGGGTAAGGGCACTTGCCACCAAGCCTGGCGACAGACAGTAGGGAATTGACTCCTGCCTGCCACAGGAGTGCTATAGCATTAACACATGCACACAGTAATAAAAATAAATCATAAATGGAAAAAGAATTAGCAGGCTGAGGTCACTGAGAACAACAAGCTGTTAAGTTTCTAAGACCGGCAAGAACATCTTCTCTTTCTTTGGTGTCAATCAATTAAAAATATTTCTGGAAGCACGACAACCATATGGTAGTTAAGAAATGGAAATAATTTCTACAGAGTTCATATTCTAAATGAGTCCACATCTCTCTACAGTGCCTAGTAACTGTGTCACATACAGAGCAGGGCCTGTTGAGTGCTGACAAACACTTGCTTGGGCCTGGATGCTTTTTAAATTTTTGTTATTATTTTTGTTATTATTATTACTGTCACCTCTAGAGTAAGGTTGAGAAGCTATCTGAGGTTCCGTTCTGTCTAGCTTCTCCTCAGGTCTGTGGTAGCCAATCTCCAAGATGTCCCCCAGTGACCTCTGCTTGTACTGTCCCCTCCTGCTGTGTGTGTGATACATTAATAAACAGAGTAAACCAGGGGTGAGGTGAGATGGGATAGAATAAAGACAGAAGAATCCCCAGAACTTGCTGGCAAGCTTAGCCTACTAGGGAGCTTCAAGCCACTGAGACACCCAGAACAAATATATAAGATGGCAGCTGAGGGCGTGGCTCAATGGGGGAAAGCATTTGATGCCAGCATGAGGACCTGAGCTGGCATCCCAAGAGCCCACATAAAGCTAGGCATGTTAGCACATAGCTGTAATGTCAGCCCTCCTACAGCAAGATGAAGGGTAGAGACACACGGATCCCCAGGAGCTTTCTGAAGGGCCTGCTGTACACAATGGCAACCCTCAAAGTTAAAAGGTGACAGCCCAAACTTGGGGTCATCCTCTGGCTGCTATGCACATGTGCACCCCCACTCATTCTGTCTGTCTGTCTGTCTGTCTCTCATACACACACACACACACACACACACACACACACACACACACGGAAGGAAGGAAGGAAGGAAGGAAGGAAGGAAGGAAGGAAGGAAGGAAGGAAGAAGGAAAGAGTAATGATGTCTAAGAGAGTTGACCTGCACACATATATGTATCCACACATATTGGTACACGCACACGCACACACACAATGGACTAATTACTGCCTACCTCATCAACTTTTTGGAAGGGTTAGTTAGTTAAATTTGTTCAAAGTGCTTAAAGAGGAACCTGGCATCCAGTCACCCTCTGTACCCACAGTTTCCAAAGCCAGAGACTCAACCAACCTTAGATTAAAAAAACAAAACAAAATCCTTTGAAAGCCGGGTGTGGTGGCATGCACTTTAATCCCAGCTCTCAGGAGGCAGAGGCAGGCGGATTTCTGAGTTTGAGGCCAGCCTGGTCTACAGAGTGAGTTCCAGGACAGCCAGGGCTACACAGAGAGACCCTGTCTCAAAAATTAAAACAACAACAAAACACTTAGAAGAAAGTCAGGCTCTTGGCACATAGCTCTAAGCCTAACACTTGGGAAGTATAGAGGCAAGAAGATCAGGCATTCAAGGCCAGCCTGGGCTACATGAGACCACTGAGCCTTCTCCCCACCACCACCACCACCACCCCCTATCCCAGTGCTTACATTGTATTGGGTATCAGAAGTCATCTAGAGATGACACATCTATGGTGTTTGGGAGAAGTAGACCATGGTGATACATACCTGCTGTTAGCATTTCTTCTAGGCTCCGCCCCACAGTTACCTGGCAACAGCCAGGTGTACCGGACTCTATAAAAGGGGCTGCTTGCCCCTCCTCTCTCTTGCCTTCTTGCTATGCCCCCTTGCTCCTGCTTCCCCTCTGTCCCCATTCCCCTCCCCTCTCTCTCTACATGCTCATGGCCGACCTCTACACACTCTCTCTCTGTCTCTCTGTCTCTGTGTCTGTCTGTCTCTCTCTCTCTCTGCACCCCCTTTCTCTGTCTCTACTATCTTCTCAACTCCCCTCCCCATGCCCTGAATAAACTCTGTTCTATACTATACTGTTGTGTGTCTGGTCCCTCAGGGGGAGGGGATGACTCAGCATGGGCCCGCAGAGGCACGCCCTTCCCCCACCCCTGACTACACATCCACTAAACATATTCCTTCTCTCCTTATATTTTTATAAAACACAATATTTGGTGCCGAGACTTGGATTTAGAAACTCCACAGGTTCACAACCCCCCTGCTACCACAAGGAGAGCCATTGCTCGCTAGCCCAACCTTTGGAGAACTGGTAAGCCCCCTCCCCCCCTACACTGGTCAGCGTAAATGTCCCCATGGTCCCAGGGGAGAGTTCTTGAGCTCAGAGTCACCTCTGTGCTGCCCTTGAGGATGGAGACATTCAGTCTTTATGACTGGTCTTTTCACTGACGCCCGTTCTGGGACATTTTCCCTTGGGTGAGATTTTCCTCCTTTGAGGAGGTTCCTTTCTCACTGCTGAGACTCCTAGGCCTAGATGAACCACTCCCCCACCGTTGTTGAGAGCACTGGCCCAGAGCTCAACCCCTAGTTCACCACGTGACAACCAGGTGATCTGGCCTGGCTGTCATTCTCTCTGGTTATTAATTTTATCCTCCGGACGCTGGTAGGGGTAGTTAATAACTCTACTTTCACCCAAGGGGTGTATCCTCGGGACACTGGTAAGGGTAGTTAATAACTCTCACCCAACAGGTTGACCTTTGCCTCCTTGTCCCTACTTATTAGGATGTCCAGGTCTAAGTCACAGTACCCAGCAAGCAATATCTCTATATGGCCACTGAACTGGCACTTTAAAACAACTCTCTCGCTAGTGATCTGTAGCGTAGGCTTCCGCCTCCCGCTTCCCCCCTCTCTCATTCTCTCCTCAAGAAAAACAGCTCTGGCTCCGCCCCTTGTGTCCTGCCATTTGCAGAGATGTTGCTTTCCTGTGGGCCTATCTGCCCCTGTCCCTGCATGTATGCTCGAGCTCTCTCTCTTTCCTGGACTCTGCTCCTGCGTTCTGCCCACCACGGCTGCCACCGCCCCTGCCTGGCCTTAAAAGCATCTTTCGCCCCGCCCCCTTGCGCTTCCTGGGACACTGCCGCACTGCTCTCCCCTGCCCCTGCGCATACCCTCTCTCTCTCTCCCCTCCTCTCTCCCTCTCTCCCTCCTTCTCTCTCCCTCCCTCTCCTCTCTCTGTCTCTCTGTCTCTCTCTCCCTCCCTCCCTCTCTCTCTGTCTCTCTCACACCCTCCCTCCCTCTCCCTCTCTCCCTCTCTCCCTCTCCCTCCCTGCATGGGGCTGCTGCTGGCACACTTTCACTAAGGCATCTCCTGCAGGCTTCCCCTGCCTCAGCTCTCTGCTGAACTCCGCCTTCTTGCAGTTCACATCAGAGCTCTCTCTTACCACCTGGGTGGAGTTGCTAGGAGCTAGGAGGAAGCCCCTCCCTACTTGCTTGCTCGCACTGCCCTCCCCTCCCCTCGGTCCTGCCGCCACAGAGCCCCACAGAACCTGCTTTGCCCAGGAACCACAGCAGGCCAGGCACCTGTGCACGCTACATCACCGCCCCACCCCTTGACTCTGTCACCACCGCCACTGTGGCTTCTTCTGATCTGTGCTCTTCAGGCTGCATGCCCCCCTTCCTGGGCGTGTGCCTGGCGCCTCAGGAGAGCATGAGCATGTACCTGTATCTCACTCTGCACTCCACGAACTGGCCCAGGTTGGAAATGGAACGGGTCAAAATTCCCCAGCTCCAGCAGGGGTCAAGCTGCAAGCTTGCCAGCCTCTACATGCTGTGGCCTCCATACTGATCAGTAGTGAGATCGTGCCGTGAATTGTTATCTGCTCTCCTTACGTTCTGTTTTATCAGCGCTATGTGCCCATATCCCCCCCTCCCCGCCCCCGGCCTGTTCTCACAGCCTGTGTGCCTGCCCGCTCAGTTCGTGTCACAGGCCTGAACCCACCCGCCTGGACATACTTTCTGTCGCCAAGGTCTCATGCTACTGCTGTCAGCTCTCTGATTTCTTTTCATTCTTATCCACACCAACTCTAAGCCAAGTATTTCTCTGCTAATGCAAAATGTGTTTTTCTCTGCTAATGCAACCTGTCAAAGGCACTTAACAATTAAGGTTTTCTGTCTATCCTGCCTTGGTAAATGATTTTTGCTACTGCCATTAAATTATAGTGTGCTCTATTGTCTAACTCAGATTATGTTTAATATACACCATTCTCAATCTTGTCAGAAGTCTGCTAATTATCAATATTTAAGCTTATGACAGACAGAATCTCCCAAAGCCTAACAGTTTACCAAGGTCTCAGAAGATAATGGACACAGCTACAAGAGACTGCCTGGGTTGTGGTGTGACAACCACTGAGAAACATAGTGGACAAAACTGGATACCTTGGGGGCTGGAGAGATGGCTCAGCGGGTAAGAGCACTGACTGCTCTTCTGAAGGTCCTGAGTTCAAATCCCAGCAACCACATGGTGGCTCACAACCATCCATAATGAGATCTGATGCCCTCTGCTGGGGTGTCTGAAGACAGCTACAGTGTACTTACATATAATAAATAAATAAATCTTTAAAAAAAAAAAAAACTGGATACCTTGAGAGTCAAATGACTTAGTTTGTCTAAATCAAGTGTACTGACTGACTTTGTGTCAACTTGACACAGGCTGGAGTTACCACAGAGAAAGGAGCTTCAGTTGAGAAAATGCCTCCATGAGATCCAGCTGTAAGGCATTTTCTCAATTAGTGATCAAGGGCGGAGGGCCCCTTGTGGGTGGTGCCATCTGTGGGCTGGTAGTCTTGAGTTCTATAAGAAAGCCAGCTGAGCAAGCCAGGAGAAGCAAGCCAGTAAGTAACATCCCTCCATGGCCTCTGCATCAGCTCCTGCTTCCTGACCTGCCTGAGTTCCAGTCCTGACTTCCTCTGGTGATGAACAACAGCATGGAAGTGTAAGCTCAATAAACCCTTTCCTCCCCAACTTGCTTCTTGGTCATGATGTTTGTGCAGGAATAGAAACCCTGACTAACACATCAAGGTAAGTCATTTCTCATGTCACACATATCTATTCCACAGAGGAAAAGGCTCTTCCTCTTCTGGGCTTGAAAGGCAGACTGACTCCACCTAAGTTGCCATGGAGACCACAGGGCCCTGGGAACTATTTGGGTTACAGATGAACTCTGTCATTTTAAATGAATACATGACTCCTAGATTATAATTTGCTCTTCCCCAGATTTCTGATTACATTGACAGCTAAGGCAACTGTGGCTTGACAGCTAGAAAACAGACCTAGCTCCTTACCCCAAGGTAGTCCACCACTATATTTGCTTACCAATAAATTCGTTAACTGGCTAAGACTGCCAAAATTCTTGTAGCCTTCATGATAAATGATACACAAATTCAGAGGTAAGCTTTCACAGATGTAACCTGTTACTTCCTTACCTAAACTCAGTTTCCAGCAACTAAATGCCTCACATTTCCTCTTCCTGCTATGCCACTGTCCTAACAGTATTCGAGTTCTTATAGATTTTCCTGACCCTAATAAAACAACTATATAATCACAAATTCTTGTTCCTTCTGCTCCACAAAAAAGCTTATCTTAAAGACTGTTCTTGTTGTTAACTCATGTTATCTCTTTTGTAAACTTATAAGCTACAGGAAATCCACTCAGATCTACCTTTCATGGACCAAATAGACTCTATCCAGATAAGTACATCTGCTAATCAATAGCCTAAAGTTCCCACTTGCTACCTATCCCAGAGGGTGGGATTCCTCTCCTGTGTCCTGAAATTGGGACTCACCCCCAACCACCAAGACCTAAGGGTTTCAAATGTACACCTAAGAAAAAATTTCTCCTAAACATACTTAACTTTATTCTCTACCTATAATGTGTGTGTGTGTGTGTGTGTGTGTGTGTGTGTGTGTGTGTGTGTGTGTGTTTCAGCATCTTGCCAAGTCCAGGTGTTTACTACAGCCAGGACAGCTAGAGGGAAGCAACTCCCAGATGCTCCTGGACAGCAAGGACACAGCCAACTCTCCTAAGACTGGACCAACATCCCCATACTCATTTTCCTAGGTTTCCTAGAGACACATCACCCCAAAGTCAGCAGGAAGTAGCTAAAGATCACGACGACCCTATTCCTGCTCCACCATCACCTCTTTCTAATTTTTTTCTTTTTAAATTAAACCAAAATGGGAGAATGTTAGCATTTTGCCTAGGCTCCGCCCCACAGTTGCCTGGCAACATCCAAGTGTGCCTGACTCACTATAAAAGGGGGCTACTTGCCCCCTCCACTCTCTCTTGCCTTCTTGCTCTCCCTCTGTCCTCTCGCCCCTTCCCCTCTCTCTCCACATGTTCATGGCTGGCCTCTAATCGTCTTCTCTCTCTCTCTCTCTCTCTCTCTCTCTCTCTCCCTCCCTCCCTGTCTCTGCCTCTCTCTGCCTTTCTCTGCCTCTACTACCCTCTTAACTCCCCTCCCCATGCCCTAAATAAACTCTATTCTATACTATACCATCCCATCGTTGTATGTCTGGTCCCTCAGGGGGAGGGGATGCCTCAGCATGGGCCTGCAGCGGCACCCCTTCCCCCACCCCTGACTACACACCCACCAGACATATTCCTTCTTTCCTTATATTTTTATAAAACACAACACCTACAATCCCAGCACTCCTGAGTCAGAGGCAGGAAGATGGGGAGTTCAAGGCTAGTCTTGGCTACACAGCAAGTTCAAGGCCAGACCCTTTCTCACAGAACAGATGGGAAAAGGTATGTGTGTTCTCTGTAAACACTAAGCCATTTTATTCAAAGGAATGAGTATCTGAGGGATCCTGGCATCTGCAGGGATCCTTACACTGATCCCCTGCAGTTACAGAGTGCCACCACTCTATTTAAAGTGCCACTCTTTGTGTTCTTACAAGTGCTGGAAGATGTAGTAGAGAAAGCACCAGGCTTAAGTGCCTGCCTGCAGTGCAGTGCTGATGCCCTCTAGAGAAATAAGGCCATGAGTGTTGGCAGGAGTCCCTGACACAGAGCCCAGGGATGGTTTTGCCACTGCCCTACAGTGTACCACTAAATACCTCTGACTGCAGATCGACCATGCTGCCAAATGGAGGAGGGACAGGAGTAGGGGAGACTGAGCAGCCACTCCTTAGCATCCTTTGTAGGGTTTCAGAATCCCTGCAGGAGAAAATGAGGGTACCTCGAAACCAGCAGTCCCAGGAATCTCTCATTCCCACAATTCAGTCAGTAAATACTAGTTTTCTT
Organism: Uromys caudimaculatus; assembly: GCA_028551405.1. Classification (NCBI taxonomy): domain Eukaryota; kingdom Metazoa; phylum Chordata; class Mammalia; order Rodentia; family Muridae; genus Uromys; species Uromys caudimaculatus. The sequence goes on from CM052722.1 coordinate 5,932,904, forward strand.
TTGTCTTTAAGGTTAAACATTTAATTCCAATTTACTTGCACGACTGAAATCGGCCTTTCCCTTAATTGGAAGCTGTTATTCCTTGTGTATATTAAGTGGGAGAAAGGTTGGAAAATATAAATAGGAAATGTTTACCATAAAAGTGAAATGAGCTGCTAGATGAACGCAGCCAAACCAGAAAAGCTACATAACAAGTTCAGGACATTCTGGAAACAGCAAGACTATACAAACAAATTGATAAAGGGCAGAGTGTGAGCAATGTACACGTCTAGAATCCCAACGTTAGAAGGCAAAGAGAAAGCTCCAAAGTTCAAGGTCATCCTTGACTACACAGTGAGTTTGAAGCTGGCCTGGTTTACATAGTAAGACCCTATTTCAAAAGCCAATACACACACACACACACACACACACACACACACACACACACACATTTGAGCAAGGCACATGTGCAGGGGGAGGGGATGGATACCAAAGGTCACCATTTGAATAAAGCAGAGCAATATAGCACAGGGCCTTACTTTGAATCATGATGAAGACGTGACACCAATTCATCTGAGCGCACTGAAAGTATACCACCAACAGGGACCCAGTGTAATCGCTGGGTTTGAGAACAAAAGTCCCTCTGAGGTGGGGCTGCTGTCATGCCTGCAGGGGGCCAGGAGATGATGGACATCTCTGTACCTCAGATTTAATTTTCCTGAGAACTCATAATTATTCCTAAAAAAAAAAAATCAACAGGAAAATAAGGAAGCCAGCTTGGCTTGGAGGTACGCATGGTACGCAGAGTCCAAGTCACAGTGATTTGAAGCTGAACCAGAGAAGGCGTCATAGGTCTGGGTTGAGGTGTCTATGAATTAAGGACAATGGCAGGAGACCATGATTGGGCCTGCCTCCTTCTTTCCTTATGCCCCTGCCCCAGCCCTTCAGTCTCTGCTACCTCAGCTCTAAGCTTCTCTCCTCACACACAGCACATGTGGCTCTTTCGGGACAACATATTTGTCTTCCCTTATCCCAGTCCTAAATCCTGAGTAAGGCGACACCAGTGGCCCTGAACTTTAGGACATTGACCTCTCTTTGCCTCCACTGGCCTTGAGGATTGAGACTGGACCCAGGGAAGTGAACATGTCTAGGGTGTGGGGTGCTGAGGGTGCTGGAGCCTAATCTTGCTGGGGTGACACAGGGTAGCTGCAGGCAAAACTTGGCCTAGTTTTCAGACTTGTATCCTGCACTCTTCCATCTCTTCTTTCATAGAACCTTGGTAGGTGTGTGTGTGTGTGTGTGTGTGTGTGTGTGTGTGTGTGTGTACACATGCATGTGCCACTGTACATGTGTTGAGGTCAGACGATAACTTGTCAATGTGTGGGAGTCAGTTCTTTCTTCCCATGGTAAAGGTCCTCCTCAGGTCATTGAGCTTGTTGGGAATCCACTGAGCCTCCATCCAACACTGTGAGGTGGGTGGGTTGGTTGTTTTCAGTGCTCAAATGGAAGCCAGGGTATACAAGCTACCACTGCCCGGCCTCATTTATTTATTTGAAGCTGAGTATCTTGTTTACTTTTTTATTGCTGGTATGATAAGACACCATGACCAAGGCAACATAAAAAACAAAGCCTTTAGTTTGGAGCTTTTGGTTCCAGAGGGTAGTACAGTTCATGACCATCATGGCAGGAAGCACAGCAGCAGGCAGGCATGGCACTAAAGCAGTAGCTGAGAGCTTGCATCTGATACACAAGTAGAGATAAGAGGAAGAATAGGGAATGATGTATCCTTTGGAAACCTCAGACTCCACCCCCAGTGACATACCTCCAACAAGGCCACACTTTCTAATCCTTCTCAAGCAATTCCACCAACTGGGGACCAAGTATTCAAATCTATGACCCTCTGGGGGCCATTCTCACTCAAACCACCACGGAACTGAGGATCTGGGTCATGTTAGATAAGTGATCTCCCAATTATCCACACTCCAGTTTCTGCTTTTGTTTTTTGTTTGTTTGTTTGTTTGTTTGTTTTTGTTGTTTTGTTCTATTATGTTTTGTTTATTGGGACAGAGTATCTTGTTGCCCAAGCTGGCCTTGTGTAGCTGAGGGTAACCTTGAATTTCTTTTTAAATGTGTGTGTGTGTGTGTGTGTGTGTGTGTGTGTGTGTGTGTGTGTGTGTGTGTGTTTATGTGTATGAGTTTGTGTTCATGTGTTGGTGGATGTAGGGGAGCAACTGGAAGGCAGAGGATGCCTTTGGGACTCTTCCTCATTCAGTCTCCATGTTGTTTTTCTATTCATTTGCTTTTGTTTGTTTGTTTGTTTGTTTGCTTTTTAATTGATTTATTTTATATGTATGCATGTTTTGCCTGCACATGCAGGGCCTGACAAGTCCAGAAGAGGGCAACAGATCCACTAAAACTGGAGCTACAGACATTGTGAGCAGCCATGCTGGCGAAGGAAATTGAGCCAGGTCTTTTGCTAAAGCAGCCAGTGCTCTTAACTGCAGTGCCATCTCTGCAGCTCTCTACTTCATTTTTTGAGACAACGTCTCTCACTGAACCTAGAGCTCATTAATTAGGTTAGCCTAGCTGGCCAGTGAGTCCCAGAGATTCTTCTATGTCCACCCAAACTATGATTATAAACAGACACCAAAATGCCTAACCTTTTCTGTGGGTAATCAAATGTAAGTCCTCATGCTTTGAGACAAACAGTATAGCAACCTGAGCTGTCTCTCTAGATCCTGACCTTGAATTTCTGATCCTCCTGCCTTCCCAAGTGATGGGATTACACATGCGGGTGGGTTATCACATCCATTTTTTATGGGGTGCTGAGGATTGACTCCTGAGATGGGGCTTTACTCAAGCTAGGCCAGTCATAGCACTAGCCAAGTTTTGACCAGGATCCCTGCTGAGAAGTGCAGAATAGCCTCACTAGATATCTGGTTATCAGTAAGGACCCAGGAATCCTCTCCAGTGACAGTTACACCCTGGGCTTCCTTATGTAAAGTAAGTAAACTTTTCTAAGAGAATGCAAGCCAATGACTCAAGCTTCCGGCTGCTGGGGCAGGTCTACATGGGAGGAAAGGGGAGTGAGATACACTGCTGAGGGTGCACAGAAGAAGGTGGAAGGTCTTTAAACAACCTACTGAGATTTGTTTCCACCAACATTACTTTTCTTTTTTTTTACAAAAATATTATGTGTATGGGAGTTTTGCCTTATTATGTACCTGTGGAGGCAAGAAGAGGATGTCAAAACCCCTGGAACTGGAGTTAGCTGTGAGGTACCATGTGAGTGCAGAGAATTGAATTCAGATCCTCTGTAAGAGCAGCCCAGTGCAACTGCTGAGCCATCTCTCCGGTCCCTACATTACTTTTAAATGGACTTTATTTTTTTAGAGTAGCTTTGGTTCCCATCAATACTGAGCAGAAAATACGGAGTTCTGTGTATCTGGTTGCTTCTCTCATGTGCATGGCAACCCCCACCAGGGGAGTACATTTATTGCCACAAGGATCCTCCTATGAACCATTCTTATAACTCCCAGTTCACATGAGAACTCACTCACTCTCAGTTATGTAAACTGGAGTTAGATAAGCTTATATGCCATCCACTTTATACTATCATCCAGAATAGCTTCATGGGAGGACAGAAGATTGCTCAGTGGTGGAGTGCTTGTCTATAATGGACAAAGCCCCTAGTTCAACCATCCCTAGGACCACCAGAAAGTAAAGTTCAGAATGTTTCACAATGCATGGGTATATGTTGTGGATAGCCCTGGGGTTGTTTGTATTTTGATGCTAATTCTGCCCTCCTGGGAGGGGCTTCAGGCAAGGAGTGAGTTACATACTCATGTGACTTCTTGTGAACCAATTCCCTAATGAATAAAGAAGCCAATCACTGGGCGAATAGGAGGGACTTCCAGGTCAGATAGGGGAAGAGAGGAGGAAGAGAGAGAGAAGGTCTTTTTGGAACAGAGACAGCAGATAGGTAAGATGTAGCTACTACAGTCTCCTGGTATCATGGCGGATTCACAAGGATTTGCCACCAGAGGAATCAGATTTTGATAAGGCTTACAAGATTAGGTTTTAGTAGTTGTGCCCAGAGATTGAGTTACTATTGTTTCTGAGCTAAGTTTGTGTTGCATTTTCCTTCACGTGGCAGCTCTTCTGGGTTCCAGAGAGAAAGGTACAGAGGTAAAGTGTGGGATTGCCTGATGTGCACCACAGAGTCTATGGGGGTATTGAAGCATGGGGCTGGCTTGGTAGCGGCCAGCCAGTGGGAACCTAGTGAACTGAGTGGAGAGATCAGAGTTCCACAAGATAAAAGCAGGTCGGCCATTGCTTGCCAGTGCACAGCTGGCCAGCCACCCGGGATGAGAGAACAGGACATAGCACAGGAACATGATATATACCTTCCTTTTAATTTTCCTGCAACAGGTATGTTCCTGCAAGTGGAGACCCAATGATACCCTCAGGTGTCATTATTCCTCAGACACTGTCCCCTGTCCCATTTGTTTCTGTTTGGGAGACACATTCTCTACTGGCCTGAAACTACACCTTAAGTTGGTCAGTTGGTGTGTTTAGGGAGCCCCAGGGCTCTGCTCAGATCCACCTCCTCAGTACTAAGATAAGTTAAGAGTACTTATCGTAACCATACATACAACACCCTCTTTTTATGTGGGTTCTGGGGGTTAAACTTGAGTCCACTTGCTTGCCTGGGAAGCACTGAACCTTTTCATACTGGCTTCTGTAGTGGTTTGAATGGGTTTGGCCACCATAGACTCATGTGTTTGAATGTGCTTGGCCCAGGGAGTGGCACTATTAGGAGGTATGGCCTTGTTGGAGGAAGTGTGTCACTGTAGGGGTGGGTTTTGAGACCCCCCTTCTAGCTTCTGGAAGACAGCTGCAGTTGGATCAAGATGCAGACTCTTAGTGCCTTCTCCAGCACCATGTCTGCCTGGATATTGCCATAATGATAATGGACTGAGCCTCTGAACCTGTAAGTCAGCCCCAATTAAATGTTGTTCTTTATAAGAGTTGCCTTGGTCATGGTGTCTCTTCATAGCAATGGAAACCCTAAGACAGTTCCTTTTCTTTCACTTAGTCATTGCACTGTGCTGAATTTTCCAAGCACTCCCTATCCCTCTCTCAAAAGCAGGGTCTCCATATGTAACCCAGGTTATCCACAAACTTTTGGCAATCCTCTTAGCTCTGCTTCCTGAGTCTGTGGATTACAGGCCTGTACCACCATACCTGGCCCCTGCTAGTTTGTGGGGTTGTTGTTGTTGTTGTTGTTGTTGTTGTTGTTGTTGTTGTTTTCTTTTTTGAGATAGAGTATCACTGTGTTGCTCTGGATGGTCTTGAAGTAATGACTGTGCTGGATCCCCACCACCCACCCACCAAGCTGCTGGGACTCACTGCTTCTTCAGCATAATACTGATATGAAGTTTTATGCTTGCAAGGACCACACAACTTTTTTTTTTTTTTTTCCGAGACAGGGTTTCTCTGTGTAGCCATGGCTGTCCTGGAACTCACTCTGTAGACCAGGCTGGCCTCGAACTCAGAAATCCACCTGCCTCCCAAGTATATGCCACTACCACCCAGCTATCCACATATGATTCTTTAATGAATACTCTCAGTCTTTGATATTCACCTGTAGTGGGTTGGCCTGATGCTGCTTGTATTCTAATGCTAATAGTGGTTCCTCAAGACCTGGTTGCCAAATAATAATAACTGTTTTAATTATCAAAATGAAAGTGGTTATAAGTTTGGTGGTTATAATGGTATTACAAATCCTCTATAAGAGAGGTCAAACTAGAGTAGACCTAAATAAAAAAGAGACTCCTAAATTGAATCAATCTATACTTTTGATGACTACAGGTTCCTGGACCAAACACATACTATTTTGGGAGAGAGGCTCTGTATTTTCTTTTCTGTATTTAACAGAAAAGAAAAAAAAAAGCTTTGGACTCCTTCCAAAGTAAGATTTGATAGAGGAAGACCCCCCCCTGAAGATCTTGTCTTCAGACAAGAGCTAAAAAATCAAGAAGACCAAACAGGATGGGTAATATAATTTGTTGATCTCCCTACATGGAACAACCCTGAAACAGGCTGAGACATAAAAATGTCTCTAGACAGAACTTCAGCTATACAGAGCCTATGAATCTTATTGGCTACAGAATCCCCGAGATTCATCATGCCATCCTTTCACATGGCATGAATGAAGATTTATTACAATTTGGTTATTGATCAAATTGCTTCAATAAACAAGGAACAAAAATTCATCCTTAACTGATCTGTGTACCTTGCACGTATTCCGTAAAAATATATTTATAGAACTTAATATTGGTTGTATTGGTCATTATTACATAATGAAATACCAAGAGGGCAGGCCTGACAAGATTCACCCTTGGGGATGCTGAAATGACCTGCTGTTCCAGCTCCCTGCCTGATCCTGCCTCAACCGAGGCTGTTTCCAGAGACTTGCTTCGAGAACAGCTTCAGGAAAGGCTGCTAATCCC
>CM052722.1:5939497-6001168 GCA_028551405.1 Uromys caudimaculatus
CCCAGGAAGTGTTACAGCTCTTATGTAACAGAAGTTCTCAGATGATCCATGATGGAGTAATTCTCATGTCTTTATTCCTTCTGGATAGGATCTTATATACACTTTGGGTTGGGTTGGGGTTTGAAAGCAGATGCTTTCTATTGGCTTGGTCTAAGAAGTTAGGACTACCTCATCTGCGTGTGGAGGGGCTTGGGGCACTGCCCCTATGTGACTGATTGTCACAATCCTCTCCATGGGGTGTTGTGGTCCCGTGACAGGGACCTGGTTGGGGAGCAGGGAAGCACCTACCATCTTCTGGTATAAGGTTCTGGGACTTCCAAACCCACTCATCCTTACCAAATGTCTTAGAGTTTTACTGGTGGTGAACAGACACCACGACCAAGACAAGTCTTATAAAGGACATTTAATTGGGGCTGGCTTATAGGTTCAGAGGTTGAGTCCATTATCAGCAAGGTGGGAGCAGGGCAGCCTTCAGGCAGACATGGTGCAGGCAGAGCTGAGAGTTTTACATTTTCATCTGAAGGCTGTTAGCAGAAGACTGGATTTCAGGCAGGTAGGGTGAGGGCCTTAAAGCCCACACCCACAGTGACACACCTACTCCAACAGGGCCACACCTTCTAATCCCACCAGTCCCTGAGTCTAGCATATACAAACTATCACAACAAGTTTCCTGGCACGGTCTATTGCCCCACAGTAAAGTTCTAGTTTTATGGTTCTTATATTTTTTTCTATTGTGTGTAAATTGATAGTATTAGAGAAAAAGACAATTTTTAAAACAGAAATGGGAGCAGGGCAGTGGTGGCACACGCCTTTAATCCCAGCACTTGGGAGGCAGAGGCAGGTGGATTTCTGAGTTCGAGGCCAGCCTGGTCTACAGAGGGAGTTCCAGGACAGCTAGGGCTACACAGAGAAACCCTGTCTGAAAAACCCAAAAAGAAAAAAAAACAAAAAACAAAAAAACAAAAACAAAAAAACAAAAAAAAACCTAAAACAGAAATGGGGATATGAAGTGGAAATTTCTGGTTTCTTTGGAGACTTTGTTGTGTTATGTGATGTTTTTCTGGAAACTGTCTTATAAGAGGATGTTTTTTGCAAAAGCAGACACATGGGAGGATGTTTTGTTGATAACAGACACATGGTGTTTTTCTGGAAGCAGCCTGGAAAAAAGGCATGTGATGTTTTGCTAGAGCGGACACTTGAGAGAACACGTGATGTCTGGAAAGGGTGTAAATATAACCCAGCAGACAGTGGACGATGCCGTGTGGTAGTGGTATGCCTTACTATTCTTTGCTGGTTATCGTTGGGCTTTGCTGATGCTGGTCTTCACTGATAACTCTCCATCATATTGGTTCACCTTGCCATTCTTTGCTGGCAATTATTTCTCATGACCTCATAGAGAGAAATGCACAAAAGAACTTCTGCTTGCCACTTCCTCAGACTCCGGCCAATTGGCAGAGCCTCATGGTTTCTTCTGGATCAAACTGCTGTTGAGCCTCCAGCTGCTCTTGTACCAGTTGTTCAAGTGCCTGCAATTTTTCTTGCGTTATGGGCTACTGCTCTTGCCATATAGGTCGATTTGATAAACATTTTAGGAGCAAGGCTTTTAGGAGTGATGGGGAAGGTATTGATACTGGTGATCCAGAACAACCACAAGCTGTGCCCATTGTCTAAACACAGGATATCACAGGGATTAAGTTTCCAAATTTATAAAAGGGGCCACTACTGACATACTACCAGCCCATGGAATTCTCATGTGTTTGTTGTAAAAAAACAAAACAGAATTTTCCACTTCTACTTCCTGTAGACTTAGAATTTTTGAAACCTGCTTTTAATAAGAGTACTTAAATGCTTTAACCTCCCTTCTAGCCCACCACCCACCACAGGTAGTGGGAAGGAAAGGTTATTAGGACAAAGGAGGATGTGGACCTGTTTAGAATTAGTTCTTTGGAGCAAATAAAATCTGTGTTGTCAGGATATCAGCAGTTCAGTTCACATGAATCAGCAGTGGCAGCTCTAGCCACCTACAAGCACCATTCATGAACCAGCAATGGCAATTCGATTCAGAAGAAACTTCAAGGCTCTGCCAATTGGCCCAAGTCAGGGGAAGCTGCAAGAAGCCACCAGAACACCACCAGAATGTTTTTGGTACATTTCTATGAAGTCATGACAAACAATGATCAGCAAAGAGTGGCCAGGTGAACCAATACCACACACCATCATCCATTGTCTATTGTGTTATATTACACCCTTTCCAGACATCACGTGTCTTCTCAAGCATCCTCTCTAGCAAAACACCACATGCCCTTTTTCCAGGCTGCTTCCAGAAAAACACCATGTGTCTGTTCTGACTAAAACATCCTCTTATAAGACAGTTTTCAGAAAAATATCATATGGCACAAATAAGCCTCCAAAGAAACCAGAAATTTCTACTTAACTTGCCATTAAGGAACTTCTTTTTATTTTCCTTTGTTTGTTTGTTTATTTTTGACAGGGTTATTCTATGTAGCTCTGGTTGTTCTGGAACTCTGTAGACAAGGCTGGCCCAGAACTCAGAGATCTGCCTGCTTCTGCCTCCTGAGTTCTAGGATTAAAGGCATGCACCACTGCACCTGACTAGGAAAATCTTTTTCTAAGAATTTTATATTTGGGGTCTGGAGAGATGGCTCAGCAATTAAGAGCACTGACTGCTCTTCCAGAGGTCCTGAGTTCAATTCCCAGCAACCACATGGTGGCTCACAACCATCTGTAATGGGATCCGATGCCCTCTTCTGGTGAGTCTGAAGACAGCTGCAGTGTATTCATATCCATTAAATTTAAAAAAATTTAAAAAAAGAATTTTAGCCAGGCAGTGGTGGTGCACGCCTTGAATCCCAGCACTTGGGAGGCAGAGATAGGCAGATTTCTGAGTTCGAGGCCAGCCTGGTCTACAGAGTGAGTTCCAGGACAGCCAGAGCTACACAGAGAAACCCTGTCTTGAAAAACCAAAAAAAGAAAAAGAAAAAAAAAAAGAATTTTATATTTATTTTATGTCTGTGAGTACATGTGATGGCTAGCCTTTCTGGTATGGCCTGAAGCCTACAGGAAATTAATTTCCTCTTACTGGGCCCCATCTCCAAAGGATTTGTTTTGTTTATAATTTATTTTCATTTTATGTGCATTGGTGTTTTGCCTGCATGTATGTCTGTGTCATGGTGTCAGATCCCCTGGACCTGGAGTTACAGGCAGGTGTGAGCTGCCATGTGGGTGCTGTGAATTGAACCTGGGTCCTCTGGAAGAGCAACCACTGCTCTTAACTGCTGAGTCATCTCTCTAAGCCCTTTAAATAACCTTTAATGATTTTATTTATTTTTATTTTATGTGCATTTGAGATGGCCTCAAATTCACAGAGATCCTTCTGCCTCTGTCTCCCCAGTGCTGGGATTAAAGGTGTTAGCCACACCACTAACTTTTATTTTATCTTATTTGGTTGGTTTTGTTTAGGGGTTTTTTTTTGTTTTTTGTTTGTTTGTTTTGTTTTTGGGGTTTTTGTTTGTTTGTTTGTTTTTTGTAGCCCTGGCTTTCCTGCAACAGACCGTATAGACCAGGTTGGCCTTGAATTTGATGAGTTTGCTTGGTTAAGATAGGGTATCTCGCTGGGCAGTGATGGCACATGCCTTTAATCCTAGCACTTGGGAGGCAGAGGCAGGTGGATTTGTGAGTTCAAGGCCAGCCTGGTCTACAGAGTGAGTTCCAGGGCAGCCAGGGCTACACAGAGAAACTCTGTCTCGGAAAAAAAAGAGAGAAAAAAAAAAAGACAGGCAAGCAGGAAGGTTATACATGGCCCAAGGCCAACCCACTATCCTGGGACCCGAGACCGAAAATGACCTGTCCATTCTTTTTTTTTTTTTTTTTTTTTTTTTTGGTTTTTCAAGACAGGGTTTCTCTGTATAGCCCTGACTGTCCTGGAATTCACTCTGTAGACCAGGCTGGCCTCCAACTCAGAAATCCACCTGTCTCTGCCTCCCAAGTGCTGGGATTAAAGGCATGTGCCACCACTGCCCAGCGCCCAGTCCATTCTTAACCTTGCACTTTAACTGACTAGGCTTCACAGAACAGCTGGTAATTTCATGGGTTTGGCTCCCGATATCTCCTCCCTTTTAACAATTTTTATGAGGCCAGTGAGTAGCTAAGGATGATCGCACTATGAAAACACAAATGGGCATTAACCAGAGGGGGGAAGTATTGACCTGATCCTCCGAGCACTTTATATGTCATCGGTGTCTTTTGGGGAGAAGAGGTTAGCCTTTGTCAATTTCTATAGGTATTCCCACAGAGTATGATCAAAAGAAGGGCAGACACCAACCTCTATGCAATTAGGTTTGCTTCATGAGGGACTCAGAAATGGACATTTGGGTCCTCCCCCTGCGGTACTTAGTCTCCCACCCCTTGCAGGTGCCCACGCCAAGGCAGGAGAGCATAAATCTGAGTTTTTGCAGCTCCCAAAGGAGACAGACATTTCATTGTAGGGTTCAGCCAGGCCTCTATTAGCCAAATCAAGTCTATGACAATGGACTTGCAGAGGTTTGGATGCCAGGGAGTCAATCTGTTGTTCTAAATGCCTATCTAAATCCTCTTGAATACTCAGAACATTAGTAACATTTTTTGCTAAATGGTAACAAAGGTAGCTGTCTTAACTTCTTGTGTCAAAGCAATTGTAGAAGCAGTGGTGCCAGCTATTAATGTAATTAAAGCTGCTATATCAGCAATAGTCAAGCCCACTACCCTCTTGCTTCTGCTTAAAGTCTGACTCACTTCTTCCAGTACTTGCGAGCCTTTTTCAGAATATCAAGGTTCTGTAATACTCACAGGCAACAGAACAAAAGCTAGTTGATAGACCACCATAACAGACTCGCCAGATTTCAGCACACTAACACAATTAAAAAGTGTACAATCAATGCAACTTACATTAAATACTGTAAAGAAACAAAATTTTAACATGACCAATTAATAAAAGATTAGGAGCCTTAACACACGCACTAACACTTGTTCAAGTCCAGACCCTGTCCAAATTTTATCTCCTGCTAGCATAACTTCCAAATGTGTCTCTGAGAATGTCCAGAACCAGCCTTCCAAATGAAGACTGTCATTTCCAATATTGGATTGATTTCTATACCAGTCCATGATTGAGTCAGAATAACTGGTCTCATTAAAGAAAAGAGTCATTATAACTTCTCTTTTTGACTAATTTTTTGAAGGCAGTTTCCACAGTCTCCATGTTCTCCATCCCACAAGGTCTAAAAGCTTGAGGCAAGGCAGCTTGTCCAATCTGGGATACAGGCAAGCAAAGGTAGGTCAGGAATAGATGTCTAATACAGCTTTTCTGTCACCATTGCCAGGGCACTCAGCAAGCTCGCGGTCAGCATCATTCTTTGTCCCAGCATCAGCTTGTCTCACCAATCACTCTGGCAGTTGGCATGCTCCTTTAACATCCTGCAGAAAAAACACAAACATGCCCTCTTCCTATATTAAATACCTGATCTGGACCATGCCATGTGCCTGTAAGTGGATCTTTCCATTTCACCTAGGCATAAGTATGCCTAGTTGTAGGGTGCCGTAGACACTCAGCAGAGAGTTCCTTGGCATCCAAATTTTAAAAATTTTAAATAAAAAGCATGATTTAAATAATTCTGTGGTGTACAGGGATATAACTCCCCCCTTTTTACTTTACTTTATTATTTTAAAGTTCCACAATACCTTGTCCTTGAGAATTACAAAGAATCCAAATAATATGGAAATATTAAATTGTTGACAGAAAGTCTCAAATGCATGACTGTAATAGCCAGTTCCATTATCTGTTTTAATCTGATTGGGAAAACCCAGTATAGAAAAACAATGCAGGCAATGACTAATTATATTTTTAGTTGCTTTTCCTGTTAAAGCAGTTGCAACTATAAAGCCTGAAAAGGTATCAATAGTCACATGTACATATTTTAATTTTCCAAAATCAGAAATACGAGTAACATCCATTTGCCATGATTGATTAGGTATAAGTCCTCGAGGATTAACACCATTATGTGGTACAGGTAGAAACTGAGGACATTCAGGACAAGTCTTTACAGTTTGACATGCACATTTTCTAGAAATACCAAATTATTGTCTTAAGCTATTACTATTTTGATGCTGTAAAGAATGAGATTGTTTGGCCAATTGTTCCTGTGTAGGGCCTATAACCTTAGTATACAAATCTGCTGTGACATGCCCTTACTAAGGGGTCCGGGCAATCTAGTATGAGCTCTTAAATGTTCTACAAAATAAGGAACTGTATGTTCTCTTAAATTGAGTTGTATTTGCATAAATAATTGCAAAATTTGAGAATTAGCAGTATCTAAAAACGGAACAGTTTCAAGTAATTGTAAACCATGAGCTATATATTGGCTATCAGTATATAAATTAAAAGCTTGATTTTTCTTTTTCCTTTTTTTTTTTTTAGTATAGAAATAGAGTTTATTTAGGGCATGGGAAGGGCAGTGAAGAGGGTAATAGAGGCAGAGAAAGGCAGAGAGAGGAAGAGAGTAGAGAAGTAGAGAGGTGGAGGCCGGCCATGACCACGTGGAGAGAGGGGGGAAGGGAATGGGGAGAGGTAAGAGATAAGAGATGTAAGAGAGACAAGAGCAAGAGAAAAAAAGCTTGATTTTTCAACATTTCACAAATAGTGGCTACAGCATGTAGGTCAATTACTTGTGCTGAAGCAGGGGAAAACTCAAGAGAATGAACATGTGATTCAATCACATATGATGTCTTCCCATTAGATGAGCCATCCGTAAATACAGTAAGCGCATTCTCTATGTGCTGCATGTGCAAATTTACAGGAAATACAAAAGCATGCATAAAGGCAAATTGCAACAACTTATCTTTTGGATAATGATTATCAATTTTCCCTGAAAAGTTTGTACATACAATAGGCCAAATATCAGTAGTTTGCAATAACCAATTTAATTGCTGTTTGGAATAAGGAATAAATATTTCATCAGGTTCTTTCTCAAAATATTTTCTTGATTCTATTCTATAATTCTGTATTAATACAGCAACAGCTTCATAATAGGGTGTTAAAACTTTACTTGGAGATGAAGAAAGATGAATCTACATTAAAGGTCTCTTTTGCCAAAGAACTGCTGTGGGCACGTGAGTTGTAGCAAGGATGCAAACAGCCAACAAATGATCATAGTCTATATAATGTATCTGTTGTTGGCTAATAGCTTCCTCTACTTTCTGCAAAGCTATTAGTCCCTCATCAGTTAATTGTTGATGGGAATTAGGATTTGCATCTCCCTTGAGAATATCAAACAGACGTTTAAGTTCTCCTGTGGTGAGCTGAAGATGAGGTCTTAGCCAATTAACATCTCCTCACAACTTTTGAAAACTTTTTAAAAGTAATGTAGGGCTATTAGCCATTCTTTGAGGCAAAAGTTTCCAATGATATTGTTTCATGGGTTCTTTAAAATCACAAGCAAGCTCACTAAATGCAAACCTCCCACAGTCACCAGGATGTAAAGAAACAGTATAAAAACAATTCTCTAAATCCATAATAATTCTATAAGCATTTCCTGGAGTGGCAGCTAGAGTAGGCAGCCAGGCTGTAATGTCTCTGCAAGTACCAACCCTTCACAAACCCTGCAGCAATCTTCACCTGCCCGATTTTTTCTTTTTGGTTTTTCGAGACAGGGTTTCTCTGTATAGTCCTGGCTGTCCTGGAACTCACTCTGTAGACCAGGCTGGCCTGAACTCAGAAATCCACCTGCCTCTGCCTCCCAAGTGCTGGAATTAAAGGCGAGCGCCACCACTGCCCGGCTGGGATGCTTTTTCACAGACTCTCTTTTGGCTCTGCATACTTGAAACACTGTTTCTCTTCCACCACCCACTTCCCAACTGCTGTAGCTCAGTGTGGTGCTACCAGGTGGGCAGGCAGATTAGTCCTGGAAAGCATTCCTGTCCTAAAATGGCCAGTAATTCCTAAATATGGAAATATAATGGTCCATTAAAGTCATTCCAACTGTATCTCCAACTCAACTTCTCAGAATCCAGAAGTCCCTTTGCCTGTGGGGAGAGTCATAGTAGGTAAAGATAGCAGAGTTGTTTTTTGTTGTTGGTTTGGTTTGGTTTTTGGTTTTTTGAGACAGGGTTTCTCTGTGTAGCCCTGACTGTCCTGGAACTCACTCTGTAGACCAGGCTGGCCTCCAACTCAGAAATCCACCTGTCTCTGCCTCCCAAGTGCTGGGATTAAAGGCGTGCGCCACCACTGCCTGGCAGCAGAGTTGTTTTTAAACTGAGTCTAGTTATGTAATCCAGGCCGGCCCGAACTCACAGTGCCTGCCTGTGCCTCTGTAGTGTCGGGATTACAGATGTACACCAGCCACTACTTAACCAATTATGTTCATACCATCCCCTTTCTCCAATTTTACACATATGTATGATATAACAGTAGTGTCCATTTCTGGGGTCGCTCCAAGGGTTTCCAACAAACAAGGAGCCTGATGCTTGATAGCTCCGACTTCGTGCTCTGGATATGCGTGAGTGTGAAAGGTTTAGGTGCTTTTTGAGTTCTGATTAACAAAGTGAAAAAAAAAAAGCGGTGGATGGAGGGGCGCGGAAGAATCTGAGATGGCGTGCGTACAAAGCGCTTGGATCTGCGCAGCCGCCATTCCCTATTCCATTGAGCAGACATTCCCCCCACCCCCACCCCTCGTGGTTCATGTTACCCTGGGGACACTAGAGGGCAGCAGAGCCTAACATCAAGCTAGGTTGGGCATAAGAGCTGCGTTTCCAAGGGGATTTCCGAACTTCGCTCCCTTAGATTTCCGGTGACGCCATCCATCTTTGGCAAAAAAAGGTGTGCCGGCTTGGCCAGGCACAAAGCCGCGGAGTCCTGACACCTGCTGTTCTATTAAAGATCAGGTTCATGGGACAGTGTGGCTTCCTCACCACCACGATGGGCAAAGGTCCACGTGGCTATGGGGGCCAGGCCCCTAAAGGAAGTAGCACAGAGCTGGCAGGTGTCATAGCCTCTGTATGCATAACTAATCCTCGTCACCACTGAGCTCACACAGAAACATTGTGAGACCAGATACGGAGGTCAGTAAGAGGCCCCTGCCCCAGGCCTTTGATGGGGACTCTTAACAGCAGTTAGATCCCAGGACTGACCAAGTCACTCTGTTGGCTTAGCGAGTCTGTGACAGGGGAGCTGCGTGAGTAAATGATGCGGGGTCACGTCTTACTTGTGACCAGGTGGGACCATGCACCAGGGTGGTCACACCACCCCAGACTGCAGGTCTGATGCTTCTGCCAACAGCTGATTTCTGTGGCCGGTGCTGGTTGTTAGCCCCAACCTGCCTTCAGCGCCACAGGCATATACTCTTTAAAAGGCCCCTCCATCATGGCCTACTCTCTCACCCTGTCTCTCTGTCTCTTGTTCTCTGGGCCAGCCCTCCTCCCCCAACTCAAGTAAATCTCTTTAGGGAGATCTATTGCATGATGGTGTAATGTTTGCAACACACCCTAGCCAAGAGACTCTGCTGGTTAACCCTAACACTGTTAATATGGGATCTAGTGGGGACTCTTCTGCCACGCACTCTGCAACTGAGACACACACACACACACACACACACACACACACACACACACACACACACACACACATGCCCAGCTCCCTGAGCTGTATTAGTTTGTTATTACTCTTTTTATTTTTATTTCTGTGTATGTGGGCACATAAGTACTGTGTCCTCAGAGGCCACAGGCATTGATACCCCTAGATCAGGAGTTATGCTAGTCTCCCATACCAAAATGTGCATTTTAAAGGTGGTTACGGGACAGTTCGAGAGATGGCTTTGGTGGCCTGTTAAGAGCACTGACTGCTCTTCCAGAGGACCCAGTTTCGAGTCCCAGCATCCACATGGCCACTCAAAACTGGCTGTAACTCTATTCCTAGGGGATCCAACTTCCTCTTCTATAGACACTCACATGCATACATACATGCAAATGAAACATTCATACCAATGAAATAAAATATGTCATCTAAAAAAAAAACCCCAATGAGTCCTTGGGTGGCAATCCTGTAATTTGTTGTTTGTGTCGCTGTTTGGTTTTTCTCTTTTACAGGGTAGGGATGTAATCCAGACCTTTCAGACGCAAACAAGTCTCAGCTGCAGTCATCTCTTTTAGTATGTATGTATGTATGTATGTATGTCTGTATGTATGTGTTAGGTTTTGAGTTTTGTTCTGTATTGTCGTCTGTATTCATTTTGGAGACAGGGTCTCAAGGAGCCCAAGATGGCCTTGAATTCATTCCAACCCTTTTCCTACCACGTGCCAAGGTCTGAAATTATAGACATATGACAGCACTCTCTTTCTCTTTCTTTCTCTTCTCTCTGTGTCTCTCGTCTCTGTCTCTCTGTGTCTCTCGCCAGATGTGGGGTGGTGGCGGCTGTGGCTATGTGCCGCAGCAATCAATGAAGTTGCTCTCTTTTCTTGTAGGAGCATAAAATAATCCACCCCCAGTATGTTTGTCACTGAATTTCCAGTTGCTTATTCAGAGACACTGCAGACCTGGTGGCAAGGGGGCAGCTCTGAAAGGCTGCCCTTTTGTAAAAGAAATCTTCAAGTATCTGAATCCTTAAGGTAAATAACAAAGGGAGAGGGTGTGACATCTGGTGCTGACACAAAGGAGCACAGTTGGCACTTTCTTGAAAGACTCCACGGGTATCCCAGGGCAACCCTGGCCTTCACTTGCCTTGAAAACCCAATCCCTAGCCCTGCCTGCCAGCCCTCCACTGTATCTCTCTAAGCTCCGGATAGTTGCCCAAAAAGAAGTACAGCTGCTTTTATTCCTTTTTGTTGTTATTTGTTTATTTTGTTTTGTTTGAAACAGAATCTCATTTGCTCAAGTCAGCTTGGAATTCTGGAGCCCAGACTGGCCATGGACTAATTCTTCATTGGTAGGATTACAGGCCTATGCTAGCTACCACGTCTGTTTTCTTACTCTCTCCTCCTTCCTCCCTCCTTCTGTCCCCTGCCTCTCTTGTGACACCCCTCTCTCCCTCTTTCTCTCTTTCCACTGCTGGCCCTTGAGCATACTAGGAAAGCCCCCTACCACTGTGCTGTATGTAATCTTCGGCCCTGGAAAGATATCTATTTTAATGATCAGTTATCTCTTTGAGATGTCATTGATTGGTTTTTTTTAATAATTTATTTTTACTTTATGTGTATTGGTGTTTTGCCTGCATGCATGTCTGTGTGAGGGTGTCAGATCTTGGGGTTGTGAGCTGCCATGTGGTTGCTGGAAATTGAACCTGGCTCCTCTGGAACAGCATTCAGTGCTCCTGATCACTGAACCATCTCTCCAGCCCGATTGATTTTTTTTTTAATTAATTTATTTTTTTTTTTGTGACAAGATCTCACTTGGTAAATGCCGGCTCCCAAACTCCAGGTGTTGTGTTAGAATGGCGGCTCATCGGACAGATCACACCAGGCCAGTACAGTTCCACGGGAGAGGTTTATGGGGGGGAGGACAAAGGGGGACAACAAAAGAGAAAAAGGAAAGAGAGCGAAGGCCAGGGGGCTCTGCCTTTAATTTGGGCCATGATGTAACCGTACGCACGGCTACACGCAGGTAGGGCAGGCAGATGGACGCTGGGAATGTGTGGCGATTGCCATGGTAACAGACATGCAGGTCCTGTCGCAGTCGCCTAGGGATGACGTCATCGTCGTCGCTGGATTCGGAGGTGACCCGTGACTGTAAAGCTGGTTCTTGATTGTGAAGCCAGTTCCTGATGCCAACACCAGGTGATCCCCTGTCTTGACCTAAAAGAAAATATTTAAAATTTGCCACCCTTTTTGTCTCCCATTCTTCATCATTTTGACCAGATAAAATCCTCAAGGATTGTGATAAGGTGTGGGAAACAGACTAGCCTAGACCTGGCCCTGGCTACAGGCCTGGTCCTACCTTGAGTTCAGACACCCACTGTGCCCACTGTGCCCTCATCCCAAGCCGGCAGGGTAGGGACTGCCCATCTGCTTATCAAGTTTCCTTTGTGAATACCTTTGACTGGGGTGGGGGAGGGAGCGGGGTGACTCTCCCCACATCAAAGGTACTCACAGGACTTTGATTAGGAATCACACTGCTTAAATTTGTCAGCCACTGCAGCCTGACACAGTTACTATCAGTCGCCCTAGAAGTTGATTGGATTCCCATCCCCCCACCCCTCCCAGGGAGCTCCACTCTGATAAAGCCAGATCCTTGATGTCACAAGAAAAACTTTCAGGATGGGCCACAGTGAAAGAGCTAGTGACTTTGTTAATTATTTGGAGAAAGACATATGGGAAAAGGACAATAGAACACCGCTGACTGTGCCTACCCCAAGGTAGATGTGGGTGTCTCAAGAGCTGTGTTTAGCTGTCTTTATAGGGGTTCTGTATGTGACTGTGGAGGGTACTAAATTGCTCTCTTCAAGGGATATCATTTACAACAAAACTTAAAGATTAATAAAGCTTAAATGTAAGACATTTAAAAGTTGTATGCGGGCTGGAGAAATGGTTTCAGAGGTTAAGAATGGATGTCACTCTTGGATCCAAGTTAGGTTCCCATATCCATGACAGGTAGCTCACAATTGCCTCTTTGGTCTCCATGAGCACCTGAAGTTACACACGCACACACGCACACGCACATGCACACGCACACACATTTTAAAAAATATTTTTAAGATTTATTTATTTTATGTATGTGAGTACACTGTTGCTGTCTTCAGACTCACCAGAAGAGGGCATCGGATCCCATTACAGATGGTTGTGAACCACCATGTGGTTGCTGGGAATTGAACTCAGGACCTCTGGAAGAGCAGCCACTTAACCACTGAGCCATCTTAACCACTGGTCCATCTCTCCAGACCCAACACACTTTTAAAAATAATTTTTAAAAAAGTTATGTAAAAAATATACAAGCTGGTTTACTTAGTTTTTGTTTTGTTTTGTTTTGTTAAGAAAGTTTTTTTTTCTTTCTTTTTTTTTTTTGGTTTTTAGAGACAGGGTTTCTCTGAGTAGCCCTGGCTGTCCTGGAACTCACTCTGTAGACCAGGCTGACCTCGAACTCAGAAATCCGCCTGCCTCTGCCTCCCAAGTGCTGGGATTAAAGGCGTGCGCCACCACCGCCCGGCTAGAAAGTTTTTTTTTTAAAGATTTATTATATATATATATGCTAAGTACACTGTCGCTGAGTTCAGACACACCAGAAGAGGGCATCAGATCCCATTACAGATGGCTGTGAGCCACCCTGTGGTTGCTGGGAATTGAACTCAGGACCTCTGGAAGAGCAGTCAGTGCTCTTAACCACTGAGCCATCTCTCCAGCCCCGGAAAAATTAATTTTTAAGTGTGCACGTGTGTGTGCATGTGTGTGTGTGTGTGTGTGTGTGTGTGTGTGTGTGTCTTTGTGAGTGTGAGTGCAGTTGTCCTTGAAAGGTAGATGAGAATATTGGATCCCATGGAACTGAAGTCATAGGCTCTTGTGAACCCTGTAACATGGGTGCTGGGAAGCAAACTCCAGTTCTCCAAGACAGCAATAAACCCTCTAAACTGCTGAGCCATCTCTCTAG
Source organism: Uromys caudimaculatus (assembly GCA_028551405.1). Classification (NCBI taxonomy): domain Eukaryota; kingdom Metazoa; phylum Chordata; class Mammalia; order Rodentia; family Muridae; genus Uromys; species Uromys caudimaculatus. The sequence goes on from CM052722.1 coordinate 5,953,116, forward strand.
CCCCACTTTTTTCTTAAAGAATTTCCAGGGTTACAGACTGGAGAAATGACTTGCTGGTTATGAGTATTTGCTGGTGGTCTTAAGGAGGACCCAGGCTCAGTTCTAAACACCCATGTGGTGGCTCACAACTGTCTGTCACTCCAGTTCAGGGGACTCTGACCCTTTCTGTTGACCTCCACAGGCACCAAACATACAGGTGAGGCAAAACACTCATACACATAAAATAAAAAAAATTTAAAAGAAGAAGAAGGCCGGGCAGTGGTGGCGCACGCCTTTAATCCCAGCACTTGGGAGGCAGAGGCAGGTGGATTTCTGAGTTCGAGGCCAGCCTGGTCTACAGAGTGAGTTCCAGGACAGCCAGGACTACACAGAGAAACCCAGTCTCAGAAAAAAAAAAAAAAAAGAGGAGGGAAGATGAGGAAAGATAGAGAGATGGCTCTGTGGTTATGAGTACTAGCTGCTCTTCCAGAGGACCTGGGTTCAATTCCCAGCCCCCACATGGCAGCTCACAACTGTTTGTAACCCCAGGCTTACACAGATATACATACAGACAAAACACAACTAATACACATTTTAGAAGAACTAGAACCACCACCACCACCATCATCATCATCATCATCATCATCATCATCATTGTCGTCGTCGGTTTTGTTTCCAGGGCTGGAGGTGGATCTTACTTAACAGATGTTTGCCTAGCATGTACAAGCCCTGGATTTGATCCCCAGCGCCCAAGAAAACCAGGTGTGGTAATGAAAATCAGTAATCTCAGCAGGCTGATGGTAGAGGCAGGAGAATCAGGTGAAGGTAATCCTCTGCCATATAGCAAACAGGAAGCACAGCCTAGACTATACGAGACCCTGTCCCAGAAAAAAACTCCTTTTATAAATGGAATTGTGATGTGGCTTTATTGTGGTTCCGTGTATTTAGATTTCGGGATGAGAAAGGAATGCTGGTCTAGTAAAGCTCAAAGTTTTACCTAAGTAAACATAGTTCACTTCTTATTTAGCATCTTCGTGATGTCTTTAGGAAAACATTGTCTGTATAGGCAATTTTAGCTTCATCAAGTGTGGTTGGAGTTTGTTAGTTTGTGTGCTTTTGTTTGGTTTTGTTTTTAATTTCTACATTTATTTTGTGTATGTGTTCACACATATTGTTGTGCTTATAAAAAGATAAAGAGAGGGGAGATATGTTCTATGGAGGTGTGGTAAGGTGTGGGGGAAGGGTGTGCCGCTGCAGGCCAATGCTGAGGCATCCCCTCCCCCTGAGGGACCAGTCACACATGAAGGTATAGTATAGAATAGAGTTTATTCAGGGCATGGGGAGGGGAGCTGAGAGGGTAGTAGAGGCAGAGAAAGGCAGAGAGAGGGAGAGAGTAGAGAAGTAGAGGTTGGCCATGACCATGTGGAGAGAAAGGGGGAAGGGAATGGGGAGGGGGAAAGGAGTGAGGGGACAGCGTGGAGGGCAAGACAAGAGGACAAGAGAGCAAGAGAGAGAGGAGGGGCAAGCAGCCCCTTTTATAGTGAGTCAGGCCTACCTGGCTGTTGCCAGGTAACTGTGGGGAGGAGCCTAGACAGAATGCTAACACATATAATATGTGAGTATTGAATATGAGTGGAGATAAGAAGATTGTAAGACCTGAAGTTAACCAGTAAGCTCCACCTGCACAAGGACCAGGCAACTTTCTGGAATTCTGGGAGTTGTAGTTCTTGGAAAATAACAAATCTATATGGGAAAATACAGTGGCTATATGGTTTTGTCCTTAAGAAGCCCCCACAACATGTGTCTCATGGCCACTTGCTGGGAATCTCAGAATGGCCTTGACCAGAGTTCATCCTGGTCAGTACTTTTATTAAAGCTTGCTTCAAATTTGGCTCAAAATTGTGGAACTAGTTTTTCTCTTTCAAATCTCAGGATTAACAAAGACATCTTGTGGGAATGTGCATTCTCCTTTTCTGGACATGTGTGTCCTGGGGCTTGGACTCCGGTCAACTTTGGCGGCAAAAGCCTTTACCAGCGGAGCCAACTTGCCAGCTCTCAGTTATGATTTTTTTCCTTTTCTTTTCTTTCCCTCCCTCCCTCCCTTCCTTCCTTCCTTTTTTGACTCAATCACTAAGAAAAGAGGAGCAAATCCCAAGGTGAGGGGTACTCTTTTCCTTCCTGTGTCCCTTAATTTTTCCTGTCTTTATATTCTGCCTCAAAATCAGAACCTGTCTTAGCATCTCAGAATCTCAACAGCAGTGAGCAACCTTTACTCTCATGTGAAAGCCAGTGCAGGGCCAGGCCAGTGTTAGGGGACTGACATTTATGGCCTTCTCTTATTTTCATTCTATATGCAAATAACATCAAATTCCACCGGGGCTGGGAAAGTGGGGGAATATATGTTCTTTCTGGGCGGAATCTCTGCTCAGCCCTGTGGAGTTATGCTAATTTGAAAACAGTCTCTTCACAGTGACAGCTCTAGCATTATGCAAATGGAGTAAAAGGCATTTAGTCCCAGCAGAGGGTTCGTTTCTCTCTGTCTGATCCAATACAGAAACCAACTAATGAAGGATTGAGGCTATGAAGTCTCTCTTAGTACTCAGATGGTCTCAGAGCTCTGAACAGCTATTGTCTCCAGGAAGCAAGGGCTCTCTTTCTCTCCGTTTCCCTCTCCCTCCCCCCTCCCCCTCCCCCTCCCTCTCCGTGTGTGTGTGTGTGTGTGTGTGTGTGTGTGTGTGTGTGTGTGTGTGTGTGTGTGTGTGTTCGCGCGGGGAGGTAAAATTATGGTTGATTTTTGTCAACTTGACACACACCTAGACATCTCAGAAGAGGAACCCTGATTGAAAAAATGCCTCAGCTAGTCTGTAGGGCATTTTCTCAGTTTCTTGATTAATGATTGATGAGGGAGGGCCCAGGCCACTGCAGGGTGCTGCCACCCCTGGGCTGATGGTCCTGGGTGGTATAAGAAAGTAGGTTGAACAAGCCAGTAAGCAGTACTTGTCCAGGGCCTGTGCATCAGGTCCTGCCTTCAGGTTCTTGTCTTGGGTTCCTGCCCCGACTTCCCTTCAGATGGACTATGACTGGAAAGTGTAAACCAAATAAATCCTTTATTTCCCAAGTTGCCTCTGGAAATAGTGTTTGTCACAGCAATAGAAACCCTAACAAAGACATTCACTGAATTTAGAGGTTGCTATTTTTCCAGCTAGACTATAGTCCAAATCTTCAACAATCCTCTTGTCTCTGTCCTCCCTCATCCCAGAACTGGGGTTCTAGTGTTTCTGGCCACAGCCAGCTTTTATCTGGGTGCTAGTACTCTTGTGTTTTATAGAAAAAGAAAGAGCCAGGGTGGATATGTTTGGTAGAGGCGAAGTATGGTGAGGTAGAAGGGGGTGCCTCTGCAGGCCGATGCTGAGGCGTCCCTTCCCCCTGAGGGACCAGCCACGTTACAGATATAGTATAGAATAGAGTTTATTCAGGGCATGGGAAGGGGAGCTGACAGGGTAGTAGAGGCAGAGAAAGGCAGGCCAGGAACACATGGGGGGGGGATGGGGAGAGAATGGAGAGAGAGGGTAAGAGAGTAAGAGAGAGAAGAGGGGCAAGCAGCCCCTTTTATAGTGAGTCAGGCACACCTGGCTGTTGCCAGGTAACTGTAGGGCGGAGCCTAGAAGGAATGCTAGAACCTAGAAGGTTCTAACGCATGTGCAGCAAGCACTCTTATCCACTGAGCCATCTCCCCAGTCCCATCGGTAAGTTACTTACTTGTTTTGTTTTGTTTTTAGTGACAGGATTTCTCTGTGTAGCCCTGTCTATAACTCACTCTGTAGACCAGGCTGTCCTCAAACTCACAGAGATTTGGCCTACCTCCGCCTCTCAAGTGCTGGGATTAAAGGAATGGGCCACCACTGCCCTGCTACTTACTTTAAAAAAAAAAATGAAGCCGAGCAGTGGTGGCGCACGCCTTTAAATCCCAGCACTTGGGAGGCAGAGGCAGGTGGATTTCTGAGTTCGAGGCCAGCCTGGTCTACAGAGGGAGTTCCAGGACAGCCAGAGCTACACAGAGAAACCCTGTCTCAAAAAAAAAAAAAAAAAAAAAAAAAAAAACACAAAAAAAACAGTCCTAAGGTTTGAATCTAGCATGCACATACAGTAAGTAAATGTAAAATGCTTTTAAAATTCAAACTTAATCGAAACAGAGAGTAAAGGAAAACACCACTTCAAGGCACCTCTCCAGTTCTGGCTGATGCCTCCTACAGAGGATGTTGGCACCTTTTTTTTTTTCTTTTTTCTTTGAGACAGGGTTTCTCTGTGTAGCCCTGGCTGCCCTGGAACTCACTCTGTAGACCAGGCTGGCCTCGAACTCAGAAATCCACCTGCCTCTGCCTCCCAAGTGCTGGGATTAAAGGCGTGCACCACCACTGCCCGGCAAATGTTGGCACTTTTAAAAGGCCTTAGGCTTAAGCATCTCATGTAAGCTGTCACCTTTAAATCTCTTTCAGGTCCAGAATCCAAGTCACACTTTGGGTAATTTAAACAGACAGGAGACTGCAAGTCTGGCCATTTGAACAAATAAGAGATTTGCATAGCAAAGATACCATAACAATTACTTTTTACATATACTAATGCTGTCCCCTGTCCCCAATACTTGTTATCTAGGGACATCCTACCTACCTGGCAGGATCAGACTTTTCTGATAAGAGACCCCAGGACTGGATATCTGAGCGGGACTTTACAAGGGCTGTTACCAAGTGCCACCTCCTTTGATGCATGCATGCCTTTGATATGAGGATGGACTGCTATGGGCTGGTTGTAAATCCGGATCAGCTCCTGCTGCTATTACAAGGAGCCTAATTGACAGGGTTTGATGAACACTTCTTAATTAGTTTTTCTAAACCTAAAGTTTTATTATGGTAGAGGTACAGAATTTTCCTTCCCACAGGGAGCTAAATTCTACTTTGTGTAATTTAATATTTCCTAAGCAAGTTTGTTAGTTTATAACATCAAGTTATTGCTCCCATTTTCTCCTGTATCAACCAACTCTCCATTTTTGGGATGTGTGTACATCAGCAGTGCACTTAAAAAAAAAAACAAAAAAACAAAAAAACACTGCCTGAGTCTTACAGAGAACCCCCCACCCCAGCAGGATCTTCCCACTGATAAAGGCCCATGCTGTCTTAAGTGGCTCATTCATTTGTGTATATCCATGACCTTTCATCTACCTTAAAGTCCTATGTACCAGGAAAGCAGGGCGTCCTTAAACACTGTGCCTGCAATAAGGCTGGCGCGCATAGGAATTCACAGTGACTGAGGCAGCTGCATAGAAGGCCTGCATCAGATGGGACCCTAGAGCTGAGAGAAGTAGACACAAGCTCCTGTGCCTAACCCAGAAGCTATCTCCAACTGAGAAGTGTTCAAATATGAAACATTTGTTTTCTTCAACAGAGTCTCACTTGGCATATCAGCCCCACTTTAGGGCAGGCCCCTACCCTCAGTAGTAGATAGAGGGCTTTTGTCTCATAACGCTTTGTGTGGTGTTCATTTCTCTTTACAAATCTTTTCCTTATTAATTACGGTTTCTGAGTCTGTTTCTATGGGTTTTCTGTGTTTTCTGTGCTTTTGCTTTGGCTCTTTTTTTTCTGTTTTGTTCTATTCTGGTTTGTTTTTATTTTATCTTATTTTTTTAGACACCTTTTTGTAGTCTAATGAGAGAGGGAGGGAAAGGGGGGGTAGATTTGGGTGGGTTGGAAGGTGGGGAGGATATAGGAGGAGTTTGGGGAGGGAAAACTGTAATCAGAATATATTGATATTGTATGAAGAAAAATATTTTTTCAAGTAAAAAAAAAAAAAAACCAACCTGTGCCTTGAGCTTAACTCTGGTAGCTCCTGATGTATCCAGTTCAATGGCATTGAAGAAGGAAACAGGATTCAAGTGTATTAACTGATTTCTTTAATGAAAAGATTATTTAGGGGCTGGAGAGATGGCTCGGTGGTTAAGAGCAAGTGCTGTTTCCTCAGAGGATCTAGGTTTGCTTCCCACACAGGCAGTACACATACATGCAGGCAGGCAAAACACTCAACACCCATAAAGAAAAGAAAAGAAAAAAAAGAAGAAAAGAAAAGAAGGAAATGAAGGGAAAGAAAACTTGAAGCAAACATGCCAGTTGCCAGCAACAGGTCATGCATGGCTTTGGTGGTTGCCTGTTGTGGTGGGTGTACACTGTACAGGTCTCAGGACAAAACTGATAGAGAATTTACCAATGTTTCAGCTTCTTGTCAGAGCAAGGAATTCAGAGAAGTCACGGGTGACGAAGGAACAGAGAAGTCGTTTTACTTGAGAGCCAAAGTACACACTGCACGGTGGATATGAATAACACTTTATGCAAATTTAAACGAAAGGAGAACTGTTCCTGAGTGGGGATGACAAGGAACCTCAGGAATGAGTAGGAATTTCTGTGGGAAAAGGATTACTGCCCTCCGTCTGTCCTCTGGCAGGGTTTCCAGATGTGTTACGGTGTCAGATGAGTCATGGTGTCAGATGCATCATGGGAGCTGGTAATTTCATAAGGCTAATGATACTGAGATACCATTACAGTGAAGCCAAGGACAGTTAACAGGCACCTCCTTTGGTGTCTTAGTGTTGCATTGCAGTGAGGAGACACCATGACTGAAGCAACTAATAAGAGCATTTAATTGGGTGCTTGCTTTCAGTTTCAGAGGGTCAGTCCGTGGCCATCATGGCAGAGAATATGGTGGCAAGCAGGTAGTCATGGTACTAGAGTAGTAGCTGAGAACTTACATTTTGAGACAACCCAAGGCAGAGAGAAGAGAGTAAGAATGGTCTGGGCTTTTGTCTTAGGGTTATCATTGCTGTGATAAAACACCGTGACTAAAAGCAACTTGGGGAGGAAAGGGTTTCTATAGCTTCCACATCACTGTTCATCACTGAAGGAAGCTAGGACAGGAACTCAAACAGACCAGGAACCTGGAGGCAGGAACTGATGCAGAGGCCATGGCGGGTGCTGCTTACTGGTTTACTCCCTGTGGCTTGCTCAGCTTTCTTTCTTTTTCTTTTTTCCTCCCCCCCTTTTGTTTTTTGTTTTGTTTTATTTTTTGTTTTTCCAGACAGGGTTTCACTGTGTAGCGCTGGCTGTGCTGTCCTAGAACTCACTCTGTAGACCAGGTTGGCGTCAAACTCAAAGAGTGCTGGGATTAAAGTCATGCACCACCACTGCCCTGTCTCAGCCTGCTATCTTATAGAACCCAGGACTACCAGGCCAGGGATGGCACCACCCACAAGGGGCTGGGGCCTTCCCTATTAATCACTAATTAAGAACATGTCTTATAGCTAGATCTTATGGAGGCATTTTCTCCATTGGGATTCCCTCCTCTCAGATGACTCTAGCATGTGTCAAGTTGACATAAAATTAGCCAGCACAGCTTTTGAAACTTCAAAGTCCACACCCAGTGACACATGTCCTCCAACAAGGCCGCACCTGCTAATCCTTCCCAAATAGTTACACCAATTGGGGACCAAGCATTCAAATATATGAGGATATGGGGGCCATTCTTGTTCAAGCCATCACACTTGGCTGCCGGGAACCAACAGAGTTAGGATTTTCTTACTAACCTAGGTAACGCCATTTTGTATTAGAGTTAGGCTTGGAGTGACTACAGGCCTAAGTCCCTGCTCCTGAGAAATAACTGTAGGCTTCCCAGGGACCAGGCACATTCCTTATGGATGAGCATATAGACAGATTCTTGACCAGGTGCACTCCTTATGGTCGAGCCATTAAACAGTAAAGATAAATGGCCAGCAGTTAAGCAGGAAAAATAGTCACTATGATATAGTGTCAAGAAATGTTCAGGAATTTCACTTACTTCAGATTGTACCGCTTCGTGGAATTCTCACCCATCCCTGCTGCCTCCCTGCTCTTTGCTATAAAAACTTATATGGAACATTGGCCCTCTGGGGCTTGATCAGGATACAGACTTGCCCCCGCTTCCCATGTCTCTTGTCTTTTCATTCGTCAGTCCCCTCCTTAGGTCCACGCTGAACCCCTGCAGGCCGGAGCACTTGGCATGCTGTTCTCAGTGGATTTTGCTTACTGTTTGTCACATACTGTTCATGAGCCTCCAGCTATTTTGTAATTTACCTCTTCATTATTTTGTTTGTTTGTTCCCATGCCTCTTTAGCTTAGCTTACTTCGTGCATTTGTGTACACTGAGTTTTTTGTTTTGTTTTTGTTTTATTGAGGCAGGTCCACACAGACTTCAGATTCTCAATCCTCCTGTCTCCTACTGGTTCCTCTTTTTTTTTTTTTTTCTTTTTTTTTTTTGTGGTTCTTCTTTATAAGCAAGTGCAAGTACTTTTCAATGAAAATTAATACTGACAAATAAAAAATAGCCAAATTTGAACATATATATGTTCAAATATACTTGCTGAAAATCTGTCTTGATGTTTTTTAAAGAGTATTTATTTATTTATTTTATGTATATGAGTACACTGTCACTGTCTTCAGACACACCAGAAGAGGGCATCAGATCCCATTACAGATGGTTGTGAGCCACCATGTGGTTACTGAGAATTGAACTCAGGACCGCTGGAAGAGCAGTCAGTGTTCTTAACCACTGAGCCATCTCTCCAGTCCTGTCTTTATGTTTTTTAATTAAAACTATTTCCTTAATATGTGTGTGTGTGTGTGTGTGTGTGTGTGTGTGTGTGTGTGTGTGTGTGTGTGTGTAGGCAGAAGCTGGAGAAAGATCTTAGTGGGATAAGAACATTAGCTGCTCTTCCAGAGGACCTGGGTTTGATTCCCAGGACCCACATGGCACCTCACAACCATATACAACTCTAGTCCCAGGGAATCCAATATCCTCTTCTAGCCTCTGTGGGCATTGTATACAGTGGTAGGCAGACATACATGCAGGCAGAACACTCATCTTCATATAGAGAAAATAATAAAATAAGAAAAGTTTAAAATAGCACCCATATATATTTTTTTAATTTAATTTTTTAATTTATTCACTTTACATCACATTCATGCCCCCTCCCAGTCACCCCCTTCCACAACCCTTCCCCCACACCCCCCTTCTCCTCTGAGCAAATAGGGGCCTCCCTGGATATTCTCCCACCCTGCTGTATCAAGTCTCTGCAGGTTAAGCACACCCTCTCCCACTGAGGCCAGACAAGGCAGCCCAGCTAGAAGAACATATCCCACAGACAGGCACCGCTTTTGGGATAGCCCCTGCTCCAGTTGTTTGGGACCCGCGTGAAGACCAAGCTGCACACCTGCTACATATGTGCAGGGAGGCCTAGGTCCAGCCCGTGTATGCTCTTTGGTTGGCGGTTCAGACTCTGAGAGCCCCAAGGGTTCAGGTTAGTTGACTCTGTTGGTATTCCTGTGGAGCTCCTATCACCTCCAGGGCCCTCAATCCTTTCCCCAACTCTTCCATAAGAGACAAGGGGGTGGGGGTACATGTCACTGTACCATGACATGTGACAGAGTCAAAGGACAAGTTTCAGGAGTCGGTTCTCCCCTTCCACCCTGTGGTGTCTGGGGATTGAACTCAGGGATTAGCAACAGGCACCTAAATCTGCCAAGCCATCTTGCCAGCTCAATGTATAATTTCTTTACATTTATTTATTTTGTGTATTTATGAGTGTGTGTGTACATGTGTGTGTGTGTGTGTGTGTGTGTGTGTGTGTGTGTGTGTGTGTAAAAACATGTCACAGCACTTGTGTGGAGGTCAGAGAACAACTTGTGAGACTTGGTTCCCTCCTCCTCCTCCTATGTGGGTCCTGTGGATAGAGCCATTACCTGCTGAACCATCTTACCAGCCTTATTCGGGTTCATTTATTTTTATAGTGCTATTATCAAAACTAGGGGCTTATGCATACATGTAAGTAAAGTAAAATATCTAGAGTAAATGTAGTGGGCCAGTGGTGGTTCCTTCCCCCCCGCCCAAAGACAGGGGTTCTTTGGCTGTCCTGGTTGTCCTGGACTATGCCAACCGGGGACCTTCCCAGCATCACAAGTCCTGGGTGGGACACAGAGTTGGACGAAGGCCAAAGGCTGATGATCTCTGGCCTTCTAACTCTCTCTTACTGTTCTGGGGGCCAGAAGCTGATGTCCTCTGGAAAATTAACTCTTTTTTTACTGTTTTGTGCTGATAATGCTCGTTTCTTACTCTGTAGTTCTCTTACTATTTGTGTTTTAATAAGCACTGGTTTTTCCCAAGGATTTAATATCGGCTTAGAACTCATTAACTCTTTACTAGAGAGAAAAGAAAGGGAAAGAATTAAAATCTTTTACATAGGCAATACGCACAGACACATACATATTCATACACACACACACACACACACACACACACACACACACACACACACACTGGTCAGCCCCAAACACCTGTCTTATCAGCTCCACAAGTGTTCATGCGTATTTACGTACATACACATATACCTAAACATGTATGTGCAGACAGACATATCATATGCATATATATATTTGATGGATCAGGCAGAGCCTCTCAAGCCACACAATACATTTGGTGGATGGATGGGGCAGAGCCCCAGATACCACCACTTTATTTCTTTTCTCTGGCCCTCTTATATATTTTTAGACAAAAGTTCTTTAGAAAATTACTTCATAGATAAAATGTTACATATAAGAGTAGTTACAGAAGGATATCAATAGAAAGTTCAAAGCAGTGTTTCATTCTATAAGCTCAATATAAGTTCTAAGCAATAGTTTCACATGGCCTCACATTATCACAGTGCACACCTGAGGCTTCATCCTAGGACCTGACCTAGAATGAATATTTTTTCCTTGGTCATAAACTTGTCCCAAGCCTATTTCTTTTTTTAGTGTAATTGTGAAAGCTCATTGTATTCCTTACTATGCAGCCTTTACTTACTATTCTATGAAGAGTGGGCACATTCTAGTCTTGATTCTAACTTTATTACATCTTTTTTTTTTTTTTAAGATTTATTTATTTATTATATGTAAGGACACTGTAGCTGTCTTCAGACACTTTTTCTTCTTGCTCCGGCCCCGCTCACTTGCTGTATCATCAGATCTCATTACGGATGGTTGTGAGCCACCATGTGGTTGTTGGGATTTGAACTCACGACCTTTGGAAGAGTAGTCGGAGCTCTTAAACGCTGAGCCATCTCTCCAGGCCTTTATTACATCTTTCCGGTAAAACAATTAAAAGCAACTCTTAAAACTTTCTTCCTAAAATTATTTGAATCAAATCAGGAATTCTATAAAATCATTAATTCAGCAAAACAGCATTAATTCATGAAAGTTCATCTTTATGCTGATCTGCAGGAAATCTTCCCAATAAGGTGGGCTAATGCCCAGGAATAATTAGACTAAGTAATAGTGATAGGAAAAGGCATATCAGCCGCAAGAAACAATCCTGAGATGAAGTCTCTTGGAACCTAGCCTCTCAGAGCTTACCCACCCTAGGCCATGCAAAAATGGTGGGCTACCTCCAGGAAAGTCACCTGCTAGCCTTAGCCTCTCCTAGATGGCACCTGACAGAACTTACTTGGTAGACCAGGTTGGTCTCAAACTCACAAAGATATGCCTGCATCTGCCTCCAGAGTGCTGGGATTAATACCTTGCCTAGCCTATGGTACATGTTTTTAATCCCAGCATTCAGGAGGCAGAGGAAAGTGGATCTCTGTGAATTCAAGGCTAGCCTGGTCTACAAAGCAAGCTTCAGACCAATCAAGGCTAAATAGTGAGACCCTATCTCAAAAACAAACAAAAAAAGTAAATATTAGCCAGTTAAAGCTCATGGCTTTAACTCCAGCACTCAGAAGGCTGAAGTGAAAGGAATGCTCTGAGTTTGAGGTCAGCCTAGTATACAAAGGAAAACTGTAGCTAGCAAGCAAGCAAGCAAGCAAGCAAACAAACAAAACAATGCAGCAACAAAAGTGAAGGCAAGTTAAGAAACTAAAAAGGTAACAATATAACAAACCACTAGGGTTGTATCAACCATTCAGGGAACCAGGCAACTCCAATTTGCCATCTTCTCTCAGTTGCTTGTCACCATCAGTATTTCCTTGTAGTCCTGGGATGGACCGAGGATTCCTGCATGCTAGGCCATTCCTGCATCCTAGTGTGCCATGACCTGCCACCCTGTCTGCTTCTCCCCCTCAGGGTAGCCAGGCCCTTTGTGCACAGGGCTGGACTGGAGAGAGGGAAACTTAGCCAGGCACTGGGTGGGTGCCGGCAGGATCTTGGTTGGCTGTGAGTGTTCTGGTAAAGAACACTTAAGAAAACTGGGAACAGCTTCAGAAAACTGGTTCAGTTTAACGGGGGATGGAGGGAAGAAAAAGGTCTTTATACCCTTGGGGATATGGTCACAGTCTCTAGGGCAAGGTTTGTAGGGCTGTGTACAATTGGCCAGGACAGGGGTGCTGGAAGACACTTTATTTGCATACTCAGGGTTTGTAGGGGTGCGGAGACCTTATAAGGTCAAACAAGGAGTGAAATCTGGATAACTGTCAGGGTAGTAAATTCTTACTAGGGTTACTGGTGGGAGAGCTAGTTTTCTGGTGCCAGGTTAGGAGAAGGGGTGTTGAATTAAATAACTAATAATAAATCCTGGCGGCAGGTTCGCTTCCCACCTCAATGTTTTTTGTTCACACACAGCCTTTATATTTTGATCTGCCTTAATCATCTCGATAACCCCCACGTGGTTAATCCCGAGTTCTTACTTACTAATTATATGTAATATCTTGGCTGCTCTGGACCGAGAGGGTTTCCCAACTGGGCTGTGTTCTCCCACTTACTTTACAATGGCGGCCATGCCTCTGTCCTGCATCCTTCTCAGGCATGGCTTCTCTCCTCTCCTCCACACTCTCCTGGCCTGGCGGATCTCCTTCCTCTCCTCCAGGTTCCAAGCCTAGGAATCCTCAAGTCCCGCCTCTGTCTGCCCTGCCCAGCTATTGGTTGTTGGCATCTTTATTTACCAATCAGAACCAACTGGGGGCTGAGTCCCTCAGTGTCTGACAAGTGGACTCTCCTGCAAACAATTTTAGGTACCCAAATTAACAGAATACTAGCAGCATTAGGCCAAACTCACTACAGAGGTGAGATAGCCAACTGCTACTGTCCTGTCTCTGAGGTTTCCGGGGTTGAAGCTGTCTCTCAAGCCTTCCTCCGTGTCCCTGGGCCATTACAGTGCCACGATAACCCCCAGCCTACTTTTGAAAATTGATTTGGAACTGACATATATGCTTTTGTGTGCCTGCATGTGTGCGTGTGTGTGTGTGTGTGTGTGTGTGCGCGCGCGCGCGCGCTCACATGCTTGCAGAAGCCAAAAGATCTGGAGCTGGAGTCAAGTATTTGTCAACCTGTCCATGTTGGTGCTGGGACCTGCAAAAGTAGTGGGCTTCAGCTGAGCCCTCTCTCCAGCCTCTCCACCTTATTCTTTGACAGCATCGATCTGGAATCCTGAGTTCATCGATTGGCTAGACTGGTTGGTCCAGAAGCTTCTGGGATCTACCTGTCATCACCTTCCTGTTGTTGGGGTTATGGGAACATTGCCTCACTTTGATGGATCTTAAGACACAAGCCTCTCATCCCTGCACTAAAGAGGGGAGAGGACAAGAGGAACAGAAGCTCAAGAGCACCCCAAGCGACATGAAACGTTACCTCACTAACACAACAAAACAGAAAGCCCAGTGGTGGTGACCAACTTTAATCCCAGCACTTGGAAGGCAGAGGCAGGCAGATCTCTGGATTCAAGGCCAGACTGGTCTACAGAGTGAGTTTCAGGATAGCCAGGGCTACACAAAGAAAGGGAGGGAGGAAGAGACCAGTCCTCATGACTCATGAGCAGGCTGTCAATTAATATGAATAAACCATCTTTGCATTTTATTCTGGGGGACACATTCTGAGGTGAGCAGACCTAAGAACCAGGCATGAGCCAATGCACTCCATAGAGGTATTGCTCCACAGGGCAGGAGAGCTCAAGTGCTATCTGTTAGTTCAGGATTGATCAATGTGACAAATAAAGAGGAACCTGACTTCTACAGATTGTTCTTTAATCAGAACAATGAAAAAGATGTCTCTCCACTGGAGTGGAGACTGTGCACCCAGGCACGAGGGTCTGAAAAGGGAACCCTTGGGGTAGAAGATTCTATCAGCAAGTCTATTCCCCTGTAGTCTTGAAGTTGTAAATGCCAAGAGGTTGCTAGATTGACTGTCCAGAAAACCCAGGGATTCTTGTTTCCCTCCCAAGTGCTGGGACTATAAACTCAGAGATATGTTGCCAGTCGGTAGTGGTGCATGCCTTTAATCCTAGCACTTGGGAGGCAGAGGCAGGCAGACCTCTGAGTTTGAGGCCAACCTGGTCTACAGAGTGAGTCCCAGGGCAGCCAGGGCTACAGAGCAACCCTATCTCAAATAAAAAACAATAAATAAATAAACAAATAAACTCTACATATTAAGACCCACTTCAAAAATAAAAAACAACAATCACAATTTATTTGTATGCGTGTGTGGAAATGTGGGGTCAGATGACAACTTGTTGGGGTGAGTTGGTTCTCTCTCATTTTGTGGGTCCTGGGGACAGAACTCAGGTTTCTAGATTTGGTAGCAAGCACTTTTATCTGCTAAGCCATCTCTCTGGCCTTTAACTTTTGAAAAACATTTATGAGTGTTTTGCCTGCATGTATGAATATGTACCGTATTACGTGCCTGGTGCCCATGGAGCTATGAATGGTTGTATGAAGTGGGAAAAATGTATTTGCTCCATCCTAGCCAGCTTTCAGGCTAACCCTGAAGCCAGCCTGACCCTCAAGTATGTATGGCACTTATAGGAACTTTTGCTACCCTGGATTATTTTGCTTAACTGCAACTCCTGATCAAACAGAGACACTATGGTAACACAACAGTGCCCCATTCTTATGAAAAGTTCATATTCTGTCATGCTTGCTAACAGCTATTGAAACTTCATCAACAGGATGTACCAAACCTGTGGTTTTTACTTTTATAAAACCTCTGCTTGGTGGATCTCTTGAGTTTGAGGTCAGCCTGATCTACAGAGTAAGTTGCAGGACAGCCAGGACCACAGAGAAACCCTGTCTCAAAAAACAAAGTGCATGGCCCGGCTGCGTCTGTGTGGCTCAATAAAAACTTCAGATTCATAAAGAGTCCATCTTACCTTTCTTCTCTTGGGTGAGAATAGCCTGACTACAACCAAGTGGGCTTGGGAACCAAACTAGGGTCCTCTGCAAGAGCAGCAGATATTTCAACCTGAGCCATCTTTCCCCACCTTTAACTGTTTTTAAACTAACTTCATGTCAGGCCTCAGTATTTAATGGGGATTCTGGTGGCATATTGTTCTTTGGGTTCTAGCTTTGTATGTGTACTTATAACTTTATTACCACACCCACCCAATTTTCTTTATTCTGCACTTTAAAACACTTAAATGGTGCCAGCAAGATGGCTCAGAGCATAAAAAAAAAAAGCGCTTGCTGCCAAGTCTGACAACTTGAGTTCAGTTCCTAAGACCCACAGGGTAAAAAGGAGAGAACCCACTTCCACAAGTTCCAGTTGTTCTCTGACCTCCATGAGCTTACAGTGGCATGCATTAACCCTTTCCCCTGTCATACTATAATAAACACCATCTTTGTTTTTTCAGAGTTTTTTACATAGTTCTGGCTTTCCTGGGACTCAACTTTGTAGACCAGGCTGGTCTCAACATCATAGAGATCCACCTAATTCTGCTTCCTGAGTGCTAGGATTAAAAAGTATGTACCAACATGTAGGCTTCTACCATCTTTTTATTGAAACAGGGTCTCTGGCTGACTAGCCAAGGCGCCCCAGCCTACCTCTACTTCCCTAGTGCTGGGATTATAAGCGTGGGTGACCCATACCTGACATTTTTATGTAGGTTCTACAAGTGATCTCAGGTCCTAAATGCTTACTGGCAACATTGCATTGACCAAGCCATTTCTCCCAGCCTGCAATTCTGTATCTTACGAATTTAGTTTCTCCTTTTCTCTGGGCCTAGCTAGAGCATCAAAACACCCATCCAAAAATCTCTCCTGAGCACAATGTTCCAATGGCTAGGAAAGAAATGGATGTAAACACAGCAGAAAAACAAGCAACCAAATGGGTTCTCATCGAACATCCCTGAAAGTGGTTTCCCCCTCCTCACTGGTATCTCTGACTTGGTGAGACAGTATGTTCTGAAGCCATAAAGAGCAGTTAGGTACCTCAGCTGTAGTGATTCCCTAAATTTCATACATTCAAATGGAATCTTTTAAAAATGTGCTTGAAATGTTTTGTAATGGTTAAATTTCTAGGCTTAAGATGGCTTAGTGTGGAAGGCTCTTGGTTCTATGCCTGGCACCGCACACTAACAAAAACAAAACCACAGAAACCCAGCCAGGTGGTGGTGGCACATGCTTTTAATCCTGGCACTTGGGAGACAAAGGCAGGTGGATCTCTGTAAGTTCAAGGCCAGCCTGGTCTACAAAGAGTTCTAGTACAGTCAAGGGCTACACAGACAAACTCTTGCCTTGAAAAACCAAACCAAAATACCGAAAGGTCGAATGCAAAGGACCTTCACATGGAACTGCTCAGACTGCATGCCACATGATTTGTGTTTACACTAGGGTCTCATTCCCAAGACATCTTATATATGCAAGTAACTCTCTAGGCTCCTGATGTTGAGCACTTTTTGTCCCAAATATTTAGCTAAAGAATACTCAACTGGTTCTTAAAATTTAAACAGAAATAGACCAACTAAATTTTCTGAAAAGCAAGAATTTTGTAATTGATTTGGTTCTATTATTGTTTTGAGATAGGGCCTTCAGCCCAAATTTAAGTAGATGACTGTGAACTCTTGATTCTCCTAAGTGGTAGGTTAATAGGCATGTACTTTACTCTGATTCTGCTTAAAATAATAAAAAAAAAAAAAAAGGTGGGGCAGGAAGATGAACCAGAAAACCAGCTGTAATCCTGGTACTTGGGAGGCTGTGACAAAAGGTCAGTTTGAGGTCACCCTGGGTTACAGTGAATTCCAGACCAGTTACAGAGGTAGGCCGTTTCAGTAAAATCAAAAGTGGGGACTATTTGGGATGTCCTTCTTTAGCAGCGATCCTTAGCGAAGCATCAACAGACTCTGCTGCGGAAGCCAACCGTACTCTTTTCAGACACCGAAAGGAACTTCAGCATTTCAGATGACATGCTAAAGTGAATTTTCACACTAACAATCCCTCAAAACAGGGGACTTTTCAGATTTAAAATCAAGAACCAATGTTCTGCTGCTTAGATATATACATGCTGTACCTATAAACAACCCATTATAAACATTTCCCTTTAAAAAAATTCAAGGGCCAAATGGGGCACTTGCCTATATACATTTGATGTCTGCATGCCACCCCTAGCAATATAGGGGGAACCTATGTTAATAAATGAAAGAAAACCCAAATTTAATTTATAAAGTTTTATTTTTGTATATGTGCTAGATCTTACGAACTGCGGACAATCTTTATGTCAGTCTGTTGGCTTGTAAAAGGCTAAGAAGTATGTGAGATTTGGGCGGTGAAATTTCCTTTTGGGGAACCCCAATTCCAAAAAAAAAAAAAAAAAAAAAACAAAAAAAACAAAACAAAACAAAACAAAAAAAACCGCACTCATTAGTGACTTTAAAATGTGGTTCACCTTTCCCCCTTACACCTGTAAGCTTGGAGGACAAGTGCTACATACTTCTGCAAACACAAAATAATCGTTAGGAATACAATCGGCAGCGAGTTCTTAATACATTCAGCACTTCTGTAGTTATTTATCATACCCAAACCCTTTTCAAATATGCAACACTCATGTAGGTGCAGGACCAATTCTGGTTGGGCCCTACAATGAAACCAGTACTGAGAATGGTTCTGTTGGTAACACAAAAGCTGGGGCAAAGGGGTGCTGTTTTCCTTTATCAGCAGTCTGGATGTCCTCGTACCTTCAAACTAGAAATAAAAACTGGGCACTTGTCACAAAAAGGCAATTTTCTAAAATTCTAAATAAGGCAGAATATAGCCACCAAATTAACCACAAAATTAACAAAGTAAAATAGTTCATGGGAAAACATAACCTGGAAAAATACTAATAAAAACCCAAAGAACTATGCCAAAGTAGTCACCTGAATATTCAGACTGTTGCTTTCCTTTACAAAAGTAATTCAAATAAAAAAGGCTCCTCATCTTTTTAACCAATATGAGGATTAAAGACTTAAGTTATTATTGTCCACTACTAAAAGTTAATCATGAAAATAGAAAACATTTGAATAATTCTAGGTCTGTATAATTATAGCTAAGAGACAAAAACTGCTGGGAAAACATCACTGAGAAAAAAATCAACGAAAAAAAACAAAGCCCATGTATGATTATGCTTGTATTTCTGCCTCTGCAATGCTGAACATGAGAATTCGGTAGGTGGAGGGCTTAGAAACAGCAGCAATATGGTGTTTACCAAGTTGTACACAAAAATACTTAGATCCGACTGGGCAAAGCCCCAGTTTACACAGTTGCACAATAAAATTTCTTTAGTCTCACGTTAACAGATTCTACTGTCTTCAATAGAGTAATCATGCCATTTAGAAATGTGGGAGTACTTCAAACGAAGACTAGTGATTCTGCAACAAACATTTAAAGGAGGAAACATATGGCTCAAAAGAAATCAGTTGAGAGAATCAAATAACTTTTAGGCACTTTAAGACTTGAAATTTAAAATGTGCCACTTATGTTTTAGAGAAAGACCTCAAAATCACCACTATGTTCTTACAATAACATGCATCTTAAAATTTCCGGTTATACATTAATGCTTAAAGAGTTAATATAGAAAATAATTTGCACAAACAAACAAAAATAACTCTGTTCACCTTCCCTCACTCCTGGTCACGACACAGGCCCACTCTTCCTCAAATGAAGGGAACCATGACTCATAAGCCCTCATCATCTGGAACTGGTGGGCTTATACACTCAAAGCAACTACTGGGGGTGGGGGGTAGAAGCTCTCCAAGAAAAATTCACAGCCTTTGAAAATGTCAAGTTTTCTCTTTTATCTAGGAAGTCACTAAGTTTTATGTATTTCATAATTTCCTTAAGAAGCAGAAAATACCAGTCACATGTCAGATGGTAAGATAACGTAACTAGTACCAGTTACTCGTCCAAACAAAGCTAACCTATTTCACTACTTGAACTTTTAAAAACTTCCAGTTGGAATTGCAAACACTGTACAACCTTTGCTCAAACTTCAATTCAGACTGGAGGTACAGCTAAGTGGCAGAGCACTTGCCTGGAGTACTTCAGGCCCTGGATCCCCAGGTTCCAAAAACCAAACAGAAGCAAATTCTGATGTAAACATAATATATCTGGTGTCAAAAGTTGCTAAAATTACAGGAAGCCTAGAAGCAGAACTGTGGGATACTGCAAATGAGATACCTAAACCTTTATCTTAAATACTGCCCCTTTTAAATCACAAAATAACATAATGCTCAATTTTGCTTCTGCTTTGATCACTATAGTCTTTCAACATTTTCCTATCAACTGAATCGTAAAAAATACAACCAAGCTTGTGCTCATTAAATACACGTATATAAAAACATACAAAAAGTACAAGGATTGTTAGGGAACTTTTACAGCATCAACATCCTGTTCTCCAAATCTTTAGTAAAGAGCCAAAGACCCCATCTTTCTGTGCACAAAAACTTAATGAGACTAAAATCTTCACTGCAGGTTATGTCTACACATGCTATGCACAGAAAAGAAAGCAGCTTCCAGAAATATGCAGTCCTCAAGGGGGGGGGGGAGGAGAGAGAGAGAGAGAGGAGAAAGGGGGGGCAGGCAGGCAGACAGAGAAGGTACCAAAACCCCCAAACACACCACAGGACAAAAAGTTCTTCTTAAATCAAATTCTATTTGCAAATTCAGCAAAATAATTTCTATAAAATAAAACAGCAAAATATTTAAATAGGGTAGGTTGTATCTGTTTGCAGGGGTATTTGGTTTTAGACAGGTTCCAAAAATTACACATATTCAAGTCACCAATTTTCTTTGAAATACAGTTTTAACTGATTCCTTTATCTTTATTCAAATTGTTTATTTTAAAATTTAATTACTCAATTATATTAACTACCAGTAATTTTTTAAATTAGACCCTGCTTTAAATGTTAAAATTTTTGGAATAATGGAAAAGGAGCTAGGACAATTTTTGCTTTCAAGTAAAATTATGACTGAGCAGAGAATCAGCCAGAGACCTTGGTACAGAGGTACTCCAAAGATTGTGGGATTCTAAGGACTTCCACATCACTGGGATCCAGCAGAAGGACAGTTTGAAAAGAGTCACTTAGTAAGCTCTAGCAAAGAATAAAACAAGCACACCAAATACAGTCTACTAGGCTCCAGCCAGCATCCTGGCATAGCAAATTTTTGAGTATTTGTTTTAAATCTTTCAAAATTCCCATTTACCAAGTTTGTTAAGTTTAAGTGTTCTTTATTCCACCCAGAGATCGCACTGTCAAACACAAGAAGAACACATGTGTAATTGAGAACTGCCTGCTTGCCACAGTTCTCCCTCAGTCTGTATTTTATAATCTAGGGTTTAAGAAGGAAAGCTCCGAGCAATGCAGATGCCATGTCAGGACAACTGCAGTCATTATGGTAATATTTCTTCATTGGCTACACTAACTTGTGTGAAGCCATGCTAAATGTTACAGCATATCTATAGCTTCAAAGTGATTAACCTAACATCAGAATTAAAGGCAATGAAAAAGACTAGAAACATAGTACATCACCAATTTTCCACATCAACCAAACAAATCAAAAGGTAACCAGCCTTACATTGCTCATAGTAAAATTGACTCCAGTGGCAAACAATGAACACGAAACTATTGGTGTGACATGAATGAATGGGCTGTTTTGTTGATGTTGGTTTACTTTTTGTTTTGTAAGGGAGGTGATTCAACTGCCACAAGGTAGGCAACACTGGCAGCAGAGAGCAGTGGGTATAACAAGAAAATTAAATGTAGTTTTGTAGATCTGTGAGTCTCATCAAGAAAAAAAAGTTTCTTGCTTAAGAATTAACAGTCAAACATTAATATACTATATACACCTTTGCCATTTACACATTAGCATCAGGCCATTTATTACAAAACACTATACACTTTCCACTGCAGGCGGGTTATATATTGACAGCAAATTTTTGCAGATAAGACAGTGAATAAACTCTCCACTCCATATTGATTAGGAATAGTTTTTCTAGTTTGAAATATTAGCCAGACACAGAAAAAAGTTGGACTGTAAGGCCTGGGTGCACAGTCTTGATGGAACCAGTTAATATGTGCATTTCACTGATCCTTGGTCTGAGGTGGGGACACTTCTTCACCGCCTTCATAATTTTCTTGTGCTCGCTGGCCAGTTCTCTGAGGGTTGTTCATGTGATGTGCTGCTGGGCCTGTATATGGCTGTCCATGCACATGGTTATTCTGAAAGGGAAAAGAAATATGTGTATTACAAATTTTCCATGGCTGGAGAAATGGATCAGAGGTAAGACTATGCACTGTCAGACAGGGAACCACAGATGGGTCCCTTGCAAAAATGAGGGGGGGGGGGACTCACTATGTCAACTAGGTTCTGTCTGTTTCTCCCAGCAGTAGAATTACAGATATATCACAGTAACTTTCTTTCATCTTTTTAAATACCTGAACCTCACACGGTTAGGTTGTCCTTATATCCCCATAAACCAGGCCAAGATTTTAGGTTCCACACACTATTCCCTGTGGTTCCATTTACACCCTAAAACCTTCCGTGCCATTCTCATGGCAGCATCTGGGAACTTTAGAGGATTACAGACTGTCAAGCAGATCTCACTCCCACCCCCAATTTTTTCCTAAGACAGGGTTTCTCTGCATAGCCCTGCTGTCTTCAAACTTAAGAGATCCACTTGCCTCTGCGTCCTAAGTGCTGGGACTAAAGGTGTGTGCCACCACTAATCACCACCTCTTTTATAGACAGGGTCTTAATATGTAGCCCCAGCTGGTCTCAAACTCAGAGATCTGCCCACCTCTGTCTCTCAAGTACTGGGATTAAAGGCAAGTCATATACTCTTGAGTTTTAGAACTCTGCACCATGCCAGAAAGCTAATTTCCATTTGTGTACTATTGCCCCCTCAAAACATTTGACTTGGTCAAATCTACATTTTAGGAAAGTTCCCATTCAGGATATTTTTCTTTACCTTACTTTTGTAGGTAATTAATTTGACAAGCAAATATGTCAAATTCCCAGTCAATTTTACTGTCAATGAGATCCCAGTCTTACTTTACTTACTTACTCCCCATAGAAGCAGGGGGAAGGGGGATGGGATAGGGGCGATGGGACAGGAGGTCTGGGGGGGGGAGTACTGGGAAAGGGGATAACATTTGAAATGTAAATAACAAAAATATTCAAAAAATAAAAAAGAAATGTCATCATAATACTTCACACTAAGCAATGATTATCATTTTATACTCACTCTATGCTAGGACAAGACATACCTATTTAGTAAGGGAACCATATTCCTGGGGCAAATTCAAATTTGTATCGTGACCCCACTCCAACCCATTCTTCTGATCATGCCCCCAAAGTTAGTCCAGAGTCATGGTAAAAAGCCATCTTTTATAACCAAGCATGAAATTGGTTCAAGAGCAGTGGTTCTCAAGACCTTTGTGTGTGGGGGTGTTAAATGACCTTTTTATAGGGGTATCATCAGATATCCTGCATATTTCATATTTACACTATGATTTACAACAGTACAAAACTACAGTTATGAAGTAGCAATGAAAGTAATTTTATGCCGGGCAGTGGTGGCGCACGCCTTTAATCTCAGCACTTGGGAGGCAGAGGCAGGTGGATTTCTGAGTTCGAGGCCAGCCTGGTCTACAGACTGAGTTCCAGGACAGCCAGGGCTACACAGAGAAATCCTGTCTCAAAAAACCAAAACAAAACCAAAACAAAAAAAAAAACCAAAGTAATTTTATTGTTGGGGGTCACAACACGAGGAACTGTATTAAAGGGTTGCAGCATTAAGACTGAGAACCACTGTAGAGGTTAAATCTGACTCCTGTTTACCTGCTGATATTGAGATCCAGGAGAATGGGGGTATAATGGAGCATCTTCTGGTGGAGGTGATTCATGCTCATCTGGGGCATCTTGGTCATCTGGTTCCTAATTTTAAAGAAAAAGAATTATGCAGGCAACATAAAGCTTACTGCTGACTTTGTTAACTTAGTAACAACTCTTAAAAACTGTGATTATAACTTCTGTATCTAAAGCTCAGGGCACCTTCCCAAACATGAAAGAAGGGGCAGAAGATTGTGAGCCAGGGGGACAGGAAGTCCGATGTGAACTATGTTGCCTAGAAATGTTAGGGAAGGTATATCCAAAGCAGTCTCAACAGCATGGCTGCCTAAGCAATGAATATGTTAATATGGATGGAGGAAGCTTCATGAGTTTTCAACCTCAGACAAACAAACAAGGAATGATGAAAGCAGAAAAACTATATCCCCCAGGAAGAGTCCCCCAATTGATTATCCAATACCAAATGGTCAGACCTAAAATCATAAACATATAAATAACTTTATACACACTGAGCAGGTTGTTATTTATAGATTTAGGAATACAGATTCATGTAACATTTTAAAAAAAGAAGCCATGGATCTGAGACAGAGTGAGGAGATGTGTGGGAGTAGCTGAAGGGGGGGGTGTAATTATATTTTAATAAAGATCACTTCTTGTTTTCTAGAGGACCCAAGTTCAAGTTCCAACACCTACATGGCAGCTCAAAACAATCTGTTAAAGTCCAGTTTCAAGGGATCCAATAGCCTTTCTTCAGGCCTCAATGGGCACCAGGCAGGCACATGGTGCACAGATAAAACACCCCATACACATAAAGGTTTAAAAAACAATTAAAAATTCCTAATTTGGGTTCTTCTGGAAATAATTTCTAAGGTTATAGCACAGTATTTTCACCAGATGGAGGCATCCTTATTAATATATCACTACATATTAAAGCAAATACAAGTCTAGCAATGCTCTTAATAAACAACACTATCATTAATACACAGTCAGTGGCCTATATATAAAGAATTACTTTGCTTTCTTCCATTTCTATTTCTTGTAGACTGGTGGCTTTTTTTACCTCCTCAGGACAGAGTTCACAAGCTTTTGCAAGTGTCATCCTAGCGCTATGTGATCTCTCCAAGAAATAGCCATTTGATGTTTCATTGCTTTGCACTGGAGGAGACCAATTGTTGTAAGTGTACTGAGGATTGCCAGTGTATGGTCTCCTTTCAAGTTCATCTCCAAGCCACTCCACTGCCCAGGTCCATTTCCTTTTAAGATCTCCATTGCCCTTTAAAAGTAAATAAAATCATGTACGTTTAAGAGGATTGGGAGTGCATCAAAGATAACTTAAAATAACCCCACAAACTGAGGATTGTTTTATTCTTTCTTCAAATAGTCTTGCTATGTAACTCTAGCTGTCTGGTAATTGTTATATAGCTCATGTTGTTGTCAAACCTATGGTTGTCTTCCTGCCTTAGCCTCGAATGCTGGGATTATAGATGTATACCCCCCCATACTTGGATTAAAACAGATCTTAATGCCATTTTTCCATTCTTTCTTATTCTTTGTCATGCTGGGGAATTGTACATTCTGGGTAAGCAGTATACCACAAAGCCTTTTAAAATAGGATCTTTTAACTCTGATTTAAATTTCTATGAAATAAAACACTCTTACCTGCAGGATTTGGTAAGCAACAGGACAACTGCTAAAGAGGGCTACCATACATTTTATACACTGGTATGCTCTTTTTTGATAGTGATTCTTAGAACGCTGAATTGTGTCAAACAGCCCATCTCGGTCATCTGGAATTCCTTTAAGGGCATTATGAATTCTGAAAAACAATCAGATGGAAGATAAGACTTCTAAAAATTGAAAGAAGTTAATTATTTATTGAGTGTTTATTATATGCCACCCAGTAAATGTCTGTGGGTTCAGTTTTAAGTAAGTACCACTATTAAAACTTTGAGCAAATGGGGAAATAGATAAAACAGCTTGCCTATGGGTCATAGACTTAGTTGCCAACTACTGTGACTCAAGTCTGTATCCTTAATAACTTTACTTGTTCAAATTGCCTTTGATATGAAGTTTAAATACATTATCAGAAGCAAATTCAGGACTCAAGAGTAACACAAACTTTAAAAGTTAACAGACACTGTTGTTGAGAATAATTTGATTTAAGTCATTTTTGTCTTTTGCTTTTGAGACAGGGTTTCATTATGCAACCCAGAATCGTCTTGACCTCTCAATATGACTGCCTCAGCCTCCAAACTGCTGAGATCACATGCTTATGCCACCATGTCCTAGTGTCTATTCTGTTAGACATTAACCTGCCAATAAACAAAATATGACATATATCTGTAAGACTAAGAATTATTGAGCAGTAAAAAGAAACCAATACATGCTGTTTGTAAAGAATCCTTGCAATTAATTAGACACAAAATGCTAAATGTTGTATTTTGGCAAAATTATTATAATGGGCAAACTTATAGAAGCAAGCATATTAATGGTTGCCAGGGGTAACCAAGAATGTCTAAATGGATATGGGACTCTTGCTGTTTGATCTAAGATACTGCATATAAACTCTACCTCTCAAATTTTGTGTTGGGGGTGGCAGTGCGGAGGCTGACCCATTTTAGATAAGTGCTTTGCCACTAAGCCACCCCAACCTTACTTTTATTTTTGTCAACTGATATAAAGTGTTAAAATATTACTTTGCCATAACATACTTTCTTCCTACTCATACCAAACAGTTTTGCAAACACCATCTTTAATCAGTACTATCTTTGTGTTGCTTCCTCATATCTAACAATGCAGGACACATGGAAAACATAAATAAATAAGACCTACTTACCAAACTGAAAAAAAAAGAGAAAAAAACAAAAAAAGCTACACTATGAGACTATTTTAAAACTTAAGGTAATCATGAGTTTTTACTGACTACTTGAGTTATTTCTCACATTTAATCCAACCTATGTTTTCATCACATCATATGCTAAAAGAGAATTTAGATGTATCTATGTCTTGCTACATAGCCTTGACTGGCTTGGAACTCACATGGTCTGCCTTGCCTCTGTCTTGGAATAATATGATTAAAGGTCTATATATGCTACCACACCCTAAAAGCAATACAATCTTATGCTACTTTTTAAAAGAAAAACACTAGAAGCTAGACTATATTAAAATCATCTCAGAAGTATCAATGGTGATAGTTTAGAACATTTTGGATTCAAGAAAACTGCTTACTATTTTTATAACAGTAATTTGAAGCAATGATAAAAAATGATTTCATACAAATACATAGATTCTGGCATTTGTAATCCATTCTCGACTAAACGTTTGTATTTAAAACTATTTCTATTACTTTATATGTGGAAGTGTTTTTCCTGCATGTACATATATGCACCACATATATGCCTGGTGGGTGCCTTAGGAGTCAGGAGGGTGCCAGATCCCAGAGAACTGGTGTTACAGAGGGGTTTGAACCACTATGTGGGTGTTGGGGAACCAAACCTGGTCATTTACAAAACCAAGTATTTTTAATGGCTGAGTCATCTCTATAGCCCCTAGAATGGATAATCTTAAAAATCAGTACTTAAAACTTTTTAATCCCAGCACTTGAGAGGTAGAGGCAGGCAGATCTCTGTGAGGTCTGCCTGGTCTACAGAGTGAGTTGCAGCACAGCTTTGGACACACAGTGAAACCTTGTGTATCCAACATAAACAAACAAAAAAACCCCAAAACAAAAATAAGTACGTAATGTGCTTTGTTAGCTGTCTGTGACCATTTGCAAAATAGCAAATAATTCAAGTTGCCCAGAACTCAATGCTTTCCTAGCAGAGGTTGCATAAACTGATTTTGTCTTGTTTCAGTTTCAAACTATGAACAAGTGTCCTCTTTTGCTGTTATAATTGGCCTTCATGTATAGCACTGGAGTACTGTGTAGTGTTATCTTACAGAAAGTGTGTACTAGAGAAGCTCACATTAGGCAAGTGGTGTAAGAGTGATGGTTGTTAAGTTCAATGTTAATGAGTTAGCAATATATATTTATTAAGATACTAAAAAACAAAACCACCAAAATCCCCAACCCTCCCCCACAAACCAACCAACAAAGCCCACCACCACCACCAAAACAAAATCAAAACACCCCAAATACATTCGTGTGTGTGTGTGGGGGGGGGCGTGCGTGCACACATGGAGAGGACTGGTTTTCTCCCTCAGCCATATAGGATCAAATTCAGCTGAGACACCTTGAAACAAGGTCTTGGTGTAGCCCTGGCTGGCCTCAAACTCACAGAGATCTGACTGCCTCTGTCTCCTAAATACTGGGATTAAAAGCATATGCCTCTATGCTCTGTTCACCTAAGAACTATCATTAAATAACTACAGATTATATTATGAGATTAGTTCTAAAACTAATGTAATCTAAACCTAAAACAATCCTTGGATTTATTAATAAATTCATATGTATACAAAGTCTACTGCTAGTTTAATTAAAAAACAATTCAGTTGAATGATATTAATATATTAAGTATGAAACCTGGGCAATGAGAAAAAAAAAAAAAAAACCCTAACAAAATCTGGAGAACCTGGTAGTAGTCACATCTGTCTTGAGTTTTTTCCTGTAACACTGAACATTCACTAGAACTCTAGGATGTTTTTGTTTTATTTTTTTAAATGTGGGGGTGGTCAATTTCACTTATATCTAACACCTGGGACTAAGTCTAATTAGCCTGATAATTAAAAAAGTATCCACCTGTGAGTCTGCCAGGAGTCTTCAATCAGTAAGATTTGTAAAAGCAGATCCAAATAGGGCCGGAGTTCATAAGTATAGGAATATGCAACCTAGAAATAGGTAAGACATAGTGAATAATGTATAAATGGGTAACAAATCAAATCAGAGATATAACAATGGCTATGTTTTCTTAACCTGCCAAAGAAGTTCACTGAGGACAGTAGATGAGAACTGAGGATTCTCCCAGCAGCAAAAGCGAAGCAATTTGACCGTCTCGTCAGAGTTACTGCAGTCTTCAATAATTTTCTTCACATAACTTGTTCTCACAAATAAAATGTCTACCACATTTTGTTGAATTGGCATTATAGGTTGTGATAAATTAGGATCACCAAAAGGATTTGGAAGAGAAGGATTACCTACAATACAGATTTGTCAATGAACAACCAATAAGCTTCTCCACAATAACAATGTAAACTACTCAGAACATAGTCTATGAATGTTTTAGAAAAAAATGAGCTGTATGTCAAGTTTTCTAAGCATGACAAAGAAAAGTACTGTGTGTAACAATGACTACGTATCCTGACATAAACATTTTACTAATTTAACCCAGTATCAAGCAGAAAAAGGTCCATTAATCATGTGAAAAAGAACAGGACTGCAAATATTGTAAAATGTTGCAAGAGGGACCTTCCTTCACACCCTTAATTTGTATTTAAGTATCTTCAGAACCATATTTAATCTAGTTCTAGATATGACCCAGAGTACTCAAAACTACTGCCAAGAATAGATTACCATTGATCGAAGACTGCATTCTTGAAGAAACATTGCAACAGCGGATTAGCTGTGACACTACTGAGTATAATTTGCCTAATTCAGCATACTGATATTTAATTGGAGGACCAGGACCTTCATCCAAGGACACAAGCATAAAGGTAGCAGGTACACTCAGTTTGAGCAGCTGTGTTTTCTCTGCCACTCCTGCAGTGAGAGAGACAGAAAACCGGAGAAAAACAGAGAAGGAAAACACATCAGGATGGAAAGAACTTTGTGAACAAAACAAAAAGGGCAGTTATTAAAAATATTTGTCTATCACCCCCTTGCTCTTCTCATTTACAGATTCAATGATGTACAGGGCCATGGAGAACCAAAGTTGATGTTAAGAATCTTCCTTAAAAGCTCTTCCACCTTATCCTCTGTGACATGAATCTCTCAAACCCAGAGCTTACAATTGCAGGTTAAGAGTTCACCTGACTGACCAGCTTGCTCTGTGGATCTCGTCTCAACCTTTTCAGGCTGGAACTGCAGGCAGATCATCATATCCTACTCAGCATTTACACGAGGTCGATTTGAACTCTTTCTTGTACAGCAAGTACTTTGGCCAAGCCATATTTCTAGCCCAGGTCTATCAACTTTTTTCCTCACAAGATAGGGTCTCTCTACATAGTCACTAATATAGATCAGGCCAGCCTCAGATTCAGAGATCTACTTGCTTCTGTCTCCCAAGAGCTGGGATTAAAAGTGTTCACCACCATGCCTAACCCTTGTCTATCACTTTATAAGAACACATCATTTTTGACTGGATTATTATTTAGCCAGCTAAGAAACTTACCAATTTAGCAGTTTCAATATTGAAATCTATACAAAACAGTTAGCATTTGACAATGAGTGTGTAATCATCAGGATAGAGAAGACCTTATAGCCTGGAAAAGCTAAAATCTACATGTGAACTACACTATAGCCCCTAGTATAAGAGCAACTAAATGAGAAAGGGATTCTTGGATGTAGTACAGGCTAAAGATTGTAACCAACCATAGAGACAATGTAACCAACCATAGAGACAAATGAGAAGTAAAGTGGGCCACGAATCAGTAAGTGCTGCTTGGGTATACAACTCAAATTTCAATGTAAAAAGTTTTTTTTTTAAATTTTTAAATATAAGTTATTAATATAATCACTTACAGACTTTGTCAATGTTTATCTTAGTATCAGCATGCTAATACCTTAGTGGTAATTTTTATAATTTCTTCTACCATAGTAAATTTATCTCCTGTCCATGCTAATTAAAATAAATAACAATGCAAGAATTATTTGCTGCTTTGTTGTTGTTGTTTTTGAGACAGGATTTTTTGTGTAAACCTGGCTGTCCTGGAACTCAATCTATACATAGATCAAACTAGCATTGAACTCAGGTCTGTCTGCCTGAAACTAAAGGTGTGCCCCCATCCCTTGATGCTGAAAATGTCCATGTTCATGCTAGACAAGTATTCTCCCCCAATTCAATCTTTTGCAACAAAATAAAATAGTGGAAGACAATTGTGCATGATATTTAGGTACAGTTCTAGTACTAACTAAACAGAAATGAGCAAGTAGTATTAGAATAGAGCAAGCTACTTTGAGAAGAAAAGCAGCAGAGTAATTTAAGTCAATTTCTACTTTAAAAATTTTTTGTAATGCTGGAAATCAAACCTGGGATAAGTATGAGCTAAGCAAATGCTCTCCTATATGCCTAGCACTAATTGAATGAACATATTTTCTCTAATTTTAATTTATCTTACTTCAATTTTTTCCAGACCTTATTCCAAAATTGATGACTCTCACAGTAAAAACATGGATTCTTTGCAATAACTGGTAATTCTGATTCAGTTAGTGAATTGGATGAAGCCTGGGAATGTTAATAAAGCAGGCAGATGTATTATCATTGATTTTGGAAGCAAAACTTAAGACAACAGAATCTCACTTGTGTTTACCACAGAAGTAGTATGTAAAAAATTATGAAGTGCACAGGGGTTGGGAGGGAGGATATTCTGTATTTAGAGGTTTGATATAAAGAAAAAGAGAAACAAATCCTATTTCATCATTGGACCTTCTGAATGACTATCATTTAACAATACTTTAACAGAGATTATGAAAATTTCAATTCTTACCTAAATTGGCATACATTACAAACAAGTTGAAATACTGCTGTAAATGACGTCCATGCTCTGAAACCTCCCTCCTCAAGAGATTTAGTACTGCTCTTAGTAAGTGGTCACTCAAACTTAAGTTGTCATAAGCCTGTAAAGGAGAAAACACTAGCTGATTCTCAATAAGGTGCAAAGATAATTTTATGTGTATGTTGAACACAAGAATACTTTTCTGGAAGGACTGATCACATGAATTCTATTCACCCTACTTACCAACACTAGATTGATCCAAGGACTTGTGTATGCTAATGCTAGAAGAGCTTTGCCACTGAGCTTATCTACCAAGATCTCTTCTTACTATTGAAGAAAGCATCTCAACTAAGTTGGCCCAAGCTGACTTGCAATTCTCTAGCAGTTGGAATTAGAGATCTGTACCACAAACGATTGTGGCACCACACCCAGCTTTTGAATTCATTATAGATTTTTCACTTTGCTGCAATTAAAACCAAAACTGTTTATTATTAAAAATCCACCAAAAAGAAGTGTTATGAAAATCTGATATGGAAACACTGTGTGGGTTGGGCTGGGGTGTGGTTCAGAGGTAGAGATTCATCACCAGCACAAAAGGGAATTTTCTTTTGAAGAGATAATTTACAAACAATGTTGCTTTTTATCTAGTAATTTTAATGGAACTCAGGTTATCAGTTTACGTGATAACCTAGATATATGTGGTAAACATAAAAAACCCATTCAGTTTTCTCTCTTCAACTTCAGGAAAGTTTTTTTTTTTTTTTGTAAACACATATATAAACTAAGGTATAATTACCTGACTAGAAGGTCCAGGAGATGCAAAAGGTGAAGGACAAGGCCCATCTTGTAAGGAAAAATGTGCAATGAAAACTATAAGTTTTGCAAATGCACCTCTCACTTCTGCACTAGGGCATTCCAAAAGGTACTCAGAGAATCGATTTGAAACATTAAAAAGGACATTGTGAGCAAACCAAAACCGCACATTCTTGCTGTGGCGCAGGAGAATACACAATGCATCATACCTGAAACAAAACAAAGCACAACTATCAGACTATCAATTCAGTTCACTTTTCCTACAGTAAAGGGATGGAGAATTGGATCAAAACAAATAGAAAAAAAGCAAATATCTTTTTTCACTAGAGAGAACAGCAGTAATGACCACTTCTAGTGTTAACATTAAAAGGATTGATGACGAGCTAGGTGTGGTAGTGCATGCCTTTAATCTCCAGGCAGATCTGAGTTCAAGGCTAGTCTGGTTTACAGAGAGTACCAGGTCAGCCTGGTCTGTTTATACAGAGAAGGCCTGGGTGTGTGTGGGTGGGATAGGGTGGAGTGGGGGTTGGAGAAGAGAGATAAAAATACTATATGGACTGGCCTAATCTCATGGAATTATACAATAGGCAAAAGCTTGTATTCATTAAAAATCTATTACTAGCCAGAGGTGGTGGCATACACCTTTAATCCAAGAATTTGGGCATCTTAGTTTGAGGCCAGCCTGGTCGGTCGATCTACAGAGAGAATTTCAGAACACTGAGGGCTACACAGAGTAACCTTGTCTCCAAGAAGCTTTTTACACGTGTGTGTGTGTGTGTGTGTGTGTGTGTGTGTGTGTGTGTGTGTGTGTGTGTGCGCGCGCGCCGAGTACAGTAGATGGACTATATTATTGGCAGGAGCAGGTTCTTTCCTTCTACCATGTGGGTTCTGGGTTTCAAACTTAGTTTTGTCAAAGGTTTGGTGGAAAGAGCTTTCACCCATGGAGCCATCTCACTGGCCCTGAGTAAATAACAATTGCTAAAAAGGCATTATAATGGCCTCTATACTTATTGTTATCCTTTGAATTTATGCCAAGTATTTCAGTATCATTTCTTATTACTGTTATTTTTTTAATGATTTATTATGTATATAGTATTTTGCCTGCATGTATGTTTGCAGGCCTGAAGAGGACACCAGATCTCATTATAGATGGTTAGGACCCACCATGTGGTTGCTGGGAATTGAACTCAGGACCTCTGGAAGAGCAGATAGTGCTCTTAACCTCTGAGCCATCTCTCCAGCCCTACTGTTATTTTTTTTAAAAAAATTCTGCCTCTTAAGTTTGAATAACAGTCTTGCGGTTCTGAAAAAAAATTAGAGAGCATTCTACAAAGACCACCACGAAATCTTAAACAGGAATAAAAATCCAAAACAAGATACCAATCACTGGCGGATCCTCGGACTATTTTCTTTGTGTGAAATCCTGTAGTAAAAAGGAACCTAGCAGCAAGCTGAATACTAATCATAGTGATTTCTTCTGCTTCAGGAGACAGGTGATCTTGCCCTAAAAAAACCACATGCACATATTTTTAATAAGTCTGTTCAAGCCCATTTTCAAACAAGCTTGTACTTTGCATTTTCAATTTGTTAATTATGCTTAGATTACTTATGAAATTATTATTCCTAATATCAGAACCAAATACAAAGCTTTATACTAATGTATTAAACAAAAATTTGCTTCTACAAACAAAAACTATCTCCAAACAGTATGGCAATACTTAGTACTCAAACACAAATCATCTTAAATGTAATTTTAGCCAAAAGCATCACCTTACATCCATTCAAAATGAAAATGTTAATTTTATATATTTAAAGTAGGGCATGGTGGCACACACCTTTAATTCTAGCACTCGGGAGGCAGAGACAGGCAGATCTCTGAGTTCTAGGACAGACAGGGTGACAGGACCCACCCAGCAAGTCCAGTTCCAGGGATCTAATGCCTTTTTCTGGCCTCAAGAATTGCATGCACATGGCAGAGACATACACGTAGGCAAAATATTTATACATATAAGATGAATAAAGCTAGCAGAGTAGTGGTGGCGCACCCCTTTGATTTCAGCATTTGGGAGGCAAAGGCAAGTGATCTCTGAGTTTGAGGCTATCCTGGCTGACAGCATGAATTCCAGGATATCCCGAGCTACAGAGAAATCCTGTCTTAAACTCACGCATGAACGGCTATGCCTACTAATAAATCTTAGAAATAAGAATTACTCTTTACTATATATAAGCAGATAACACTCGACACTTACCTGGAGGAGGGTTTAAGTAAACACCATTACATGTAAGTAGCTTTTTCATAAACTGAAAATATTCCAAACTGTACTGCATTCGGTTGTGCATGAACTGAACATTCTGCTTCCTTACACTTCTTTCAATGGCCGATGGCATAACAATCTGATGGGGCCTTGTGGTGATAGCAATCTCTGATATGTATCTAATCACCTCATCATCATGACCTATTGTGTCCATTCGTTCATAAAAAAGAATATATGCATTCCACCACCTTTTCTGGCGCCTGTAGGACATGCGCTTCATCATGTGATCAAACACTTCTCCCATGTACTCGCCACCAAAACACTGGTTTTTCATTTCTTCATCGTCATCCATTTTACACTCTGTTACATCTCCATCATCAAATTTATACCAACGATTTTTTTCGCCATCCCCTCCATTCCTCTGAATGATGTAAGAATAGTAATGTCCCCCACTTGCTTGACCACTGTGCACAAGCACACCCACAAGTCTGTATTTTGTGCTTCCTGTTTTCTCGCTTTCAGACTGCTCATTCTGTTGTATCAGCTGACTTTCTGGGTTGACATTATCTCCCTCCAGTTTAGCAACACCTGCAACTGTGTAAGGTTCCATGTCTAACTCTCGAGGAAATTCAAAGTAATCATTGAACTTGATTGCACATTCTCTTTCCCAGTCATAATCGAATCGTTTTAGTTGGATAGCAAGAACAGGAGGCAATTTCTTAATTAGCAAGCGCTTTACCGTATCAACCTAAAATCAATAGAGACAATTAATAGATACAATCCATTGCAAAAAGCAAACCAAAATCCAAGCAAACACCACCATCCCCAAATCAGGAAGTTAACCCAGGGTCACACACACATTAAGCAAGCACTCATCCTTTACATCTCCAATTCTCTTTTGTTCAGGCTGGCTTTGAACTTGCTCTGTAGCCCAGACAGGCCTTGAATGTATGATCTTCTTACCTCAGTCTCCTATTGAGGTTATAGGCATGTGCCATCAAGACTATGAGACCAAGTAAACTTATTTCTCTTAATTTTTTTTTCCCCTTGGGATAGGGGCCTCATACTATAGTTCCAGTGCACTATAAATCTTAGGCAAGCCTGAACCTGGTACTTGGGCTTTTCTTGGGTAGTTGTAAATCACTACATGTAGCTCTTCAAGTGAATGATTTTATGTGTAAGTGTACCACATGTGTGCTGGTGGCTGAGGAGGTCAGACAAGGGCATTAGATTCCCTGAAACTGGAACCATAGATGACTGCGAGCTGCCATGATGGTGTTCGAAACTAAATCCAAGTCCTCTACAAAAGCAATAAGCTTTTTTTCATGGTTGAGTCTCTCTCTAGCCTCTTAAGCAAATTCTTAAAAAGCACTACATCAAGTTTTCATAAGATTTACTTGAATTGTAATCTTAAGATATTTCTGTGAAGTTGATGTAAACATTAACTGATTAGTAATATGCCTATAACAGTTACTACAAATTGTAAAAATTAGTCATCTACACATTACTTACTGCCTAGTTTCTATACTACCCTTGCCTCTAGCCACTGTTTGTTATTTATATAGCTATTCCAATTAAGGTTGTTTGTTGTAAACAAACTGAATAGTTTGCTTTTTATTGGGCAATTAGAAGGTAGTTAATATATAGGTGATAACATATTTAATCCTTACAATCCTCTTAAGATGGCACTACTGAATCTTAAAGATAGAGTCCTGGTAAGTTTCATATCTCATATCTCAAGACCTATGGTGGCAAACAGTGTTGCTTCATACCCCATAATCCCAATGTACAGACTTTAATACTTCTCTAAGTAGTGTGGTAGGCCAAACAATACAGGTGACTTAGAGGTAAAATGGTTTGGAAGCCAGAAAATATAATGTAATTTACTATTCATACTTGTGAATGTCCCTCTCCCTTGAAGAGCTAAGTTCCTATGTACAAAATCTAATCAGGTGATAAAAAAACGAATTTTACTGTATTTAAGAAAATAACAGTTTCAGCAAAACAATTCTGGATATAAGAGGAAAAATGTTTTCCTCCATCAGCACTGGAGTTTGTTTATAGGCAGAAACAAATTTACCCATGTTAATTCACATAACTAAGGCGTTATTAAGCTATTACAATTTTGTTTTTCCTAGTATTGCCTTTTAACTTTCTTCCTTTAAAACACACACACACACACACACACACACACACACACACACACACACACAGCAGGACAGTGGTGGTACACTCCTTTAATCCCAGCACTTCGGAGGCAGAGGCAGGCGGATTTCTGAGTTCAAGGCCAGTCTGGTCTACAGAGTGAGTTCCAGGACAGCCAGGGCTACACAGAGAAACCTGTCTCGAAAACACCAAAAAAATATATAAACACACACACACACACACACACTTAAAGAAAACTGTTTTCCTTCACTAGAAACTGACTACCCATAACTCCTCAGAGATATTATAGTTATAACAACAGATAATTCTTACCTTTTTATTGCATTTTTCACAATGATAAGCATTTGCCCCTTCTAGTAAATCTCCTTTGACATACTGTTCCAAAGAATCGAGAAGATTTTGGTGGTTTCTAATGTCTACATTCAGAGTTGTAAAAGATTCTTCACATTCGTACCTAAAGATGTTATTTAAGAAGTTATCAGAACAGGATTCACTCTTCAGTTCTCTAAACACTTCATTATTTACATATTTAATGAAATTAAATTTGGAATACTTAAAAAACCTCTGAAGTTATGGAATGTTACCAATACTGACGGCATTTCCTGCTTATTTAGACTGTTCAGGTCACTACATTATAGGTTGATTACATTCTGTCTTTTGCCTTCATGACAAAATTGCTTTAGAACTATCACCAACCACACTTGAGTGAAGTGGGAATTAAGACAGGCCAGCTGGGGAAGGCAGAGGCAGGCAAATCTCTGAGTTCAAGTTCAGCCTGTTTTAGTTCCAGGGCAGCCCAGGGATACATTGAGAGACCCAGTCTTGGAAAAACAAACAAAAAACCAAATCAACCAAACAAAGACTATTTGAGCTTAAGCTCTTTTAGTCATCTACCATGTTGTTTTCAGGTATGATTTGTTTTGACAGTAATTATGGGCCCCTGTGGCAAGTGCTCAATTCTGCCATTCTAGCAAAAGTATGTATATAGAGAGTGAGCAAGTTCTAATAAAACTTTATAGAAACAGGTAACTGGCTAGATAAGATCCATAAAATTTATAGGTTTTTTGACCACTACTCTACGCAAATAAAGTTCTGTAATAGAAGACTGCTGTTTTAAAAGAATTTTAATTAAAAACTATTTTAAAAAATGCATTATTTATAGTATGTGTGGCTGCACGTGCTATTACACACACAATGTATGTAAGAGGACAACTTTGTGAAGATGGTTCTCTCCTTCCATAGTTTGCCAACTTGAGCCTCCAAGTGCCTTTATCAGCTGAACCACCTCACTGCCCTCAATTAAAAAATATTTGTTATTGTTAAAATTTATATGTAAGTTTGTGTGTCTACCATGTGTTGTATGTCCACTGAGTCCAGAAAAGGATATTGGATCCCCTGGAGTTTGAGTTGTATGTCATGGAAACTAAACTTGGGTTCTCTGGAGAGCAGCAAAGAGCTTGTAACTGCTGAGTTCTAGTTTATTTTATGTTATTTAAAAAATGTATGTGCCAGCATGTATGTCTATGTACAATGTACATGCCCAGTGTCCAGAGAAGCCAGGAAGAGGTGTCAGATCCCCTGAAAATGGAGTAACAAACAGTTGTATATCTCCATGTGGGTGCTGGGAATTGAACCTGGGTCTTCTACAAGAACAGCCAGTTCTTAAACCATAAGCTGGATCTCCAGCACCTCCAATTTTTAAATTATCACACAGAGTAAGAGATTTCCTTATAGCACTGAAATAGAACATTGGTATGATTTGACAGTCAGTTATGCATATTTAATATTTTATACAGAAAGAATGCATATAGATGAAGTATGAGTATTATGTATCTGTACCATATGCACACCTACTGCCTGAGGAGGCCAGAAGGTCATCAGATCTGCCAAAACTAAGGCTACACATGGTTGTGAGCCAACATGTGCATGCTCACAACTGAAACCCAGTCCTCTGCAACAGCAGTTAGTGCTCTTTAAGAATCTAGTCACCTCACCAGTCCCTTATTTAGCTATTTTTAATAGGTATTCTAAACTTTTGTGATCTTCCTGCCTTAGCTTCCCAAGCACTGGGATAAGCTACAGACAAGAGCTACTAAAAAGTCCCTTTAAAATGAAAAACCATCATAACAACAACAAAATATGCCATTTTCCCCTTAATTTTGATATGTGTACATAATTTAAGAAGGACGATAATAGGTGTGTGGGGAAAAGACAGCAATAGCTGATATTGTTTTAAAAGTGATTATTTCGCCAGGCAGTGGTGGCGCACGCCTTTAATCCCAGCACTTGGGAGGCAGAGGCAGGCGGATTTCTGAGTTCAAGGCCAGCCTGGTCTACAGAGTGAGTTCCAGGACAGCCAAGGCTACACAGAGAAACCCTGTCTCGAGAAAGAAAAAAAAAAAAAAGTGATTATTTCATTAAAAAAAATAACACCTGTAGCCCGTCATTCTCTAAACTCTCAGTGTATCTATATTATCTAAATTCTAAGATAAAAGGCAAACTTATAAGTATCACCTCTAGTCATTATGTAAATTGTCATCTTAGTTCCTTAGGAAAATAAAAAAGAATTAAAAGTATGAAATAGTAAGACATTAAAAGCATCAAAAGGAATCAAGGTATTTAACAAAACCAAAAAAAAAACCCATCTGACAGTACTCAGATACTCATTGTACTTATTCAGTTGTAGGAGTTTGATAGTGGCATATTTCATTTTCATATTAGCAGTAGTAAGAATTTTATTCTTATTAGCATATAACAGTATTATATATTAGCACTTACCTATGTGGGCAGCCTTGGCAAATTTTCTGATCAGCAAAGGAACCTCCCAAGACTTTACTTAGCATAGCTGGATGCCCTAAGGCTTTTAAAGCTTCATCTAAACTATCCACCAATGAATTAAAGAACTCTAAAGCATCATGTTGTTCACGAAGATTGACAGGCTCACCCCAAAGCCTAGGAAATGAATGGAATATAATATATAACATGTGACAATCACAATACAAACATTTTGTTTTTTATGTTTGTGGGTAAGGCAATTATAATCACAGCACATTGAAACAACAACATGAGCAAGTAGGAAACAACACAGAAAAGTCAGCACTTGAAGTTCAGAGTATTGAGGGGGACAGTGAAACCCATAGTAAAAGTGGCATTAAAGTGGCAAAGAATTACCACAGAACTAATGGTATGGTTGTTCTCAACCTGTGGGTCATGACCCCCCCCCACAGGTTATAGACCTTATATTTATAATTTATAATATCAAATGATAGTAATGAAGCACTAATGAAAATACTTTCCTGCTGGAGTCACAACATGAGGAAATAAAATAAAGGGTTGCAACATTAGGAAGATTGAAAACTCAGTGAATTTAGAGATGTGCCCCTGTTGAAGGTATGTAGCTAGGTGGGCTTGAGGTTTCAGAAGCTACACTAGGATCAGTATCTGTTTCTCTGCCTGCTGGCAACTACTCTAGCACCATGCCTGTCTGCTTCCTACCATGATGATAATGGACTGACCCTTGAAGCAAGCCACTTTTTTAAGAGTTTCTTGGTCATGGGGCCTTTTCACAGCAATAGAATAGTAACTAAGTCATCAAAAAAGAGAAAGAATGCTATCCCTATATGTATCAAAACATCACACAGTATATATATACCATAAATCTGTTCAATTTTTAACTGTCAAAAATTACCAAAACAGCCGGGCAGTGGTGGCGCATGCCTTTAATCCCAGCACTTGGGAGGCAGAGACAGGCGGATTTCTGAGTTCGAGGCCAGCCTGGTCTACAGAGTGTGTTCCAGGACAGAGAAACCCTGTCTCAAAAAAAACAAAAAAACAAAAAAACAAAAAAAATTACCAAAACAAAAAAAATCGTTCTTCACTATGGACTTTTTCATGCTCAAAACAAAGAAGAAAATCTAAGGATTAGAGTATTACTATTGCTTAAAAATGGAACATAAAGATATCTTAAGATACGTATTTTAGGAATATGAGCTATTTATCAAGTGATGTGTTTTATTACTGTCCATCCATACTTTACCTGAACTGTTTCCAAAATCCTCTGGGCACATAGTACTGTAGTCGAGAAGCAGCTAAGTGGCCAAAGATAACCTGAAGGTGTCTTAGAACACCAATATTGTACTCTTTCCTATCTTCTGTTTTACTCAGTGGTGGTTTGTCTTCAAATTGTTGAGGATATCCAAACACATCATCCCTGGGATCAACATTGCTCTAGAAACCAAAAAGGTATTATTAATGAGCTAATCAGAAGTTTAGTAAAATATGTTGAGATAAATTCCAGTTAGTGAACATACACTTTTACTTTGTTTCCAAGCACTTAATTTTCAAAAGGTGTATACATTTAATTTATAGTATGTTTGTTCTTGCCATTTCACATAAGTGAGAATATAGACATTAATAGTTATAAAATAATGAAGCTGAGCCCTTCCTAACATTACATAGAAAAAACAATCTGTACCAAAGTCCTAAAAGTTAGAGATAATAAAACCAAACTGGAAGGCAAAATCTTCAAGACATTGTAGCTGGTAACAATTTCTAACTAAGATATCCAAGGTACAAACAATATACAACAAGTTGGATCTCAAGAAAATGAAAAACTTTTGTGTAAATATACTGCCAAGAGAGGCAATGAATTCAGTGTGGGAGGAAAATGGAAAATCACTTATCTGATGAGGAAGTAGAATCCTGAATAGACAGAGGACTCCTTAAACCCACAATTCAAAATTTAAAATACAAAAAGCTGGCAAGTCAATCCTAGCACTTAGGAGGGAGACTTCTGTGAGTATGAGGCCAATGTGGTCTACACAGCAAGTTGTAGGCCAGCCAGAACTACATATATAGAGACACTGCTTTGAAGAGAAAAAAAGCAGAAAGATTTAACAAGTTTTTGTCCAAAGATGTTCTACTTTAAGCTCAACTAGAATACCTACTATGCTAAGAACTAAAAGCAGGGTCTAAGAGATTTCTGTATATTCATGTTCATGGCAGCAGTATTCATAGTAGCTAAAGCGAGGAAGCAATCAAACTGTCTGTTACAGATGAAAAGGATAAACAAAGTATTATCCAGCTGGAAGAAGGAGGCTCACAAGTTCCAGGTCTGTCTACACTATTCTCAACAAAAGCAAATATAGTCAACCACAGAAGAGCAAATACTGTATGATTCCATTTATATGAGGTACTTAAGAGTAGTCAAATTCATAGATTAAAAAAAGTAGTTGTCAAAGGCTGTTGTCAAGTTTGGGAGGAGTTATTATTTAATGGGCAGAGTTTCACTTTTGCAAGATAAAAATAGTTTCAGGTACAGTAGTAAAGGTGCACAACAATAAGTGCACTTTTATAGCGTTTAGCTGTATAATAAAACATAGTTTAAGATCAGGTGCATTTTAAGACCTTGGAAAACAAGTAGTAAAGTTGAGCATCATAGCATGTGCCTTGAATCCCAGCTACTAGGGCCAACCCAAAAGGTAATGGGCAACTGGGAAACATAGCTAGAACCTAAAGTTAAACAAAAACAAATAGTGGTAGAAGACATAACATGAAAATTACCAAGGTTCAAATTTTTGAGGGCTACAGAGAAAAATTTATAGTTCAGTGGACATCTTGTATTTGAAACTATAAATATAGGAATAAAGGTCCTAACCAGGTTTTGGATGCAAGCACCCCCTATAAAGTTTTGGTAGAAAGCAAAAATACTCAGTCCCCAATCTGTGGATCATCTAAGTCCAGTAGGTCTGGGGAAGAGTAGTTTTAGGAGTCCCAGAGGTGGTAAGCTTTTTCTTCAGAACAAATCCAATTTTGCTGAATGAAGGGAAGAAAGGAAGAAATATCTAAAACCACTTATGACAATCAGAATACAACTCATGGGATTCTAACACTACAAACAGAGATAGATAAAAACACAGACACTCAGCATGGGTATAAACAAGACTCAACTTCAGTACTGCTTCATTCTCTTCTTTGAAAAGCCACAGGGTTATCAACCTTTACTTGTCATTACCACTTACATTTTTTCCATTGCTTTAGCTACTTTTCAGGAAACTTAAACTTTTGTCACAGATCATGTAAACAGTATTTGAAGTAGGTAAGAGTTTCCTTTTTAAGAAGGAAGAAATAAGACTTGGGGGAAAATATAAGCATAAGCAAAAGGGAGCAAGTACAGATAAATGTGAAAAACTTAGCCTAGTGTGATATACACTATAACCCTATCACCTAGAAAATTGAAGTTAGAGACTTTCAGAGCCCAGCTTGGACATCATAGTAAGACTATTTCAAAAAAAAAAAAAAAAAAAAAATCACACAAACAAAAAAGGGG
Organism: Uromys caudimaculatus; assembly: GCA_028551405.1. Classification (NCBI taxonomy): domain Eukaryota; kingdom Metazoa; phylum Chordata; class Mammalia; order Rodentia; family Muridae; genus Uromys; species Uromys caudimaculatus. Next base: position 5,995,441 of record CM052722.1, read on the forward strand.
GGAGGAGAGGAAAATGTGGCCCAAGACAATTCTTCATACAAAATATGGCTCAGAAAAGCCAAAAGGTTGGCCATCATCGATTTAAACTAGTCAAATTTCAACGTCTATCAAACATTACTTTAAAAAAAGATGGATACGCTGGGCAGTGGTGGCGCACGCCTCCCAGCCCTTGGGAGGCAGAGGCAGGCGGATTTCTGAGTTCGAGGCTAGCCTGGTCTACAGAATGAGTTCCAGGACAGCCAGGACTACATAGAGAAACCCTGTCTCCAAAACCCAAAAAGATGGATACTTTGTAACTGCTATAATGGAGACACACTCCACTAAGAGGTAGCCCAAGTGACAGAGGCTGTGCCAACTTTCAAACATACTTTTTTGACAGTCTAAGGAAGGAAACCACAACACAATGAGATCTTCATATCCATTAACAGCATCTGTGGGTTCATGAAGATAAAATGATTCTGTACCAAATATGTCCAGACTCTTAAAAATCATTACTTCTTATGTAATACAACTATACAGCATTAACACTGTATGAGGCATTATATGTTATCTACAGATGACCTAAAGTATGTAAAAAGATTTGTGTAGGTTACATTCAGACTACTTGTATTTTGGCAAATTTTGACATCTTGGGGTGGGGGTTTTTGGAAGGGAATCCTGGACTAGTAAGCTTTTGGAAGAGAATCCTGAGGAAACTGATTGGTGACTGTACTTATCCCCTTGGTATTCAATGAGAGAATAGTATGTTATCAGAATTTCATACAGAGAACAGAAGTAATGAAAGAAATTTACCTCATTGTCCTGCTTCTCATCCCCAGACATATCATCATCTACATCACTACCTGTGCCTTCAATTGCAAGAATACCATTCCTGATAGAGGGAATCATATAGAGTTGCTGAATCACAGAATTCATGTAACAAGTAGCACCAGCATTTTTCAGCCCCACAAATCCTTTTGGTGGGCGGGGTCCAACAGGTGGCAGGTATTCCCACTCAGTAAGTGCTTCACAAGCTGAAAGAGAAGAGTTTTACAGCATGAGTAGAAATGATTTTGTGCTTTTTAAGCTCTCTTAAACCGACAGGACAGAAACACTACTACCTGAGCAGTCATAGGAGACAAGGTTCTTGCTTGGCATTTCTCCATTAATAAATGCATTTAAGACAGCAACCCACAGGCTGGAGAGATGGTTCAGTGGTTAAAAGCACTTACTGCTGTTCTTCCAGAGGTCCTGAGTTCAATTCCCAGTAACCACATGGTAGCTCACAACATCTATAATGGGATCTGATGCCCTCTCTTCTGGTGTGTCTAAAGATTAGCTACAGTGTACTCATAAAATAAAATCTTAAAAAATAGAGAGCAACCCACATCATTGCAGGCTCCTTCATCTACCAATCTCTGATCCTATTTGCATGTTTATAAGACAGTGTCTCATATAGCCAGGCTGGCCTGGAACTATCAATATAACTGAGGATGATAAGATCCTCCTGTTTTTATATATTTTTATAATCCCCCCAGTGCTGGGATTATAGGTATGCAACACCATGCCTAATTTATGGAATACTGGGCATCAAAGCCACTGCTTCGTGTATGTCAGGCATGTATTCTATCAACTGAGCCACATGCCAACTCCCACAAACCCCATTATTATTAATCTGGTGTTGCTTTTATGGCAGTCTTTTATATATTCACATGAGATGGCACACAGCTAACCTTTCCTTGTTAGGGTTGGTGTTATCTGTACTATCCAGTCATTATTTTTTGGGAAAGTATTTTTATTTATATGTATGTTTGTACATACATGTATGAACAGAGGCTAGAGATATGTGTAGAACCCCTGGAGTTGGAGTTATAGTATTTGTGAGCTACCCAATGTGGGTTCTGAGAACCAACTTCAGGACTTCTATAATAGCAACAAGCATTCTTAACCACTGAGCCATCTTTCCAGCCCATTATTAACTTTTAGTTTATATGCATAATAACATGTGGTGGTTGCTCAGCTTTAATGAAATGTTATTATGTTTGTGGTTTCAATAAGCCCCCAAAGCCACCTGGGTTTATGTCCTTGTCTGATACTTGCAAATAAGGTTAAAATTAGATCTGCTTATATTCACAGTGCTATTTTGAAGAGCAAACCAAACAGTAGATATGAAAGTTTGCTGAGAATGAGAGATATACTTACTAAACATATCCTTATGTTTCTGTACCTAGCATAAAGCTAGAAACAATATAAATATCATTTTCTAGAGGGCCAGCTAAATGAATTACAATATATTGAAGTGAAAGGTTTATAGCCAATAGATGAATAGGTAAACGTGTAGTTGAACAAGGAATAATGACAGCAATATCAAGTAGAAAGTAAAACAAAGAATATCAGGAGAATTGAGAGGTGGGGTTCAGCTCTCAAGAGCATTGGCTGTTCTTCCAGAGGACCTGAATACAGAGAAGATGACAAAAAACATATGAGCTAAGGTGAGAACTATGACTATCAAAAAGGCCAAGGAAAGAGGTAAAAATGTACTTTTTAGTGTATACTCTCTTTAGCACTTGTTTGCTTTTATTTTATTTTATGACAAAGCCTTGGTATGAAGACCTGGCTGTCCTGGAATTTGCTATGGAGATCAATGTGGTCCTTTTGAATGACACGTCTATTATAGTTCTGGGCATTTAACTTTTGCTCCCAGTCTGTAGCACTGTTTGGGTAAGTTTAGGAAGGTGTGGCCTTGTTAGAGAAGAGTGTTACTGGGGGACTCTGAGGCTTCAAAAGTTACATGACATTTCCAGTTTATTCTGTTTCCTGCTTGCAGTTCCAGGTTGTCAGCTCTACTGTTCCTGCCATGCCTACCTGCTGCTATGCTTCCCTGCTAAGATAGTGATAGACTTTTATCCCTCTGAAAGTAGCAGCCCAAGCAAACACTTCCTTTTGTAAGTTGGCTTACTCACTGTGTTTTATCATAGTAATGGAAAACTAACCGATAGAAACAGGTTAGCTTCAAACTCACAGCAACCTTTCAAGGTACTAGGATTACGGGTATGCACTGACATACCCAATTTATACTTAAATACCACCCCTGCCCTGAGAAAGGGTTTCTCTGTGTAGCCTTGTCTGTCCTAGACCTCACTCTGTAGACCAAGCTAGACTCAAATTCAGAGATCTGCCTGCCTCTGCCTTCCCCAGTGCTGGGATTACAGGAGTGAGCCACCACCACCACCACCCCCCAAAATTTTTTTTACCGTGCAAAATCGTTTCACTCAAAAGAAAAAAACCCTCTCCATTAAGCTAAAAAAAATTCACCTCACCACATTTAAACTTGCTAGAACATAGAGAGAGCTTCCAAAAAAAAAAAAAAAAAAAAGTGGAGGCATTTTTCAGTGAGGGCCTAAAAGGTTTTCTGACTATGGTTGCATTTACTGACTACAATGGAGATAGGTTGCATTTCTGATTAGAAAGATAACATTTAATTTACCAAATACTTGTGCCTGTACAACTACTTATGTTCTCATATTTATTTGCTAAAAAATCCTAGACTACTTACTACCAAAATATGACTTAAATATGTTTATAAAAAGAGCAAACAATTTAAAACAGAATAATCACCACAACCATATGCTTTAAAGTACTTACTAGTTATTGCTGTACCAATGTAGTACATTTCAGTCAAAGAATCTACTATCTGTTTGAGGTTCCTCACACAGCCAACAGCTAATGCCACAAGTAACTCAAAACCAGCATTAATCGTGGCTGGTGAACCACAGACAGGAATGGCCTGCTCAGCAGGGAGTTCTCCATTTCTCATATACTGCAGGTAAACATTGGATGCAGGGAAGATGAAATCATCAATTAATTCCTAAACAGTTGAAAGAAAGGATTCAATGTTAGCAATGACATATTCTGGAAAGAGGAATATTTGTCTTAGAATTTCAGACTTTAAGCCTTACATCACAGAAAATTTATGTGGGTTTTCTAGTAAAAATATTCCACTTTTACCTATTTACTAAACACTTAATTTCTTGTTTTTTTAAGGTATAAATACATAACTGGTTGCTGAAGTACTTAACAATTTATATTTTACATTTACTTCTCTTTTTTGAGACAAGAGTTTATTATGTAGCCCTGGCTGTCAAGAGGCCCTTGGCCCAGATCTATTTTTACATTTACTTTAAAAATCAAATGGGTATGTATAGAAGCCAATTTTGAACAAAATTATACTAAAATGACATTTTTTTGTCTGAATTATCAGGTTAAAAAAACTCATCAAAGAATTGATATATATGATGTAGTCTTATAAAACATAAACGGACAGGTACACGCCTTTAGTTCTAGTGTTCAGGAGTCAGAGCCAGGCAGATCTCTGTGAATTACAGGACAGTCCAAACTACATAGAGACTCTGTCTTAAAAAAGAAAAAGCAAACAAAATCAAGAAACGAAAACAGAGGCTTGATTCATTTAAAAAATCCTTAGGAACAGTTCAGAATTTTCAGAAAAGAAAAATTAAGTAACACTTTACACTTATATTTTATATGAACCTATAAACATGCAATAGTACTGGAAGACACTAGCGCTTTACATTATCTAATCACATATTGTAACCTTGGGTAAAGATTCTTAAAAGGCAGGTTCTATCTATTTCCAATTATCTGAGGAATCTCCAGATTGATTTCCAGAGTGGTTGTACCAGCTTGCAATCCCACCAACAATAGAGGAGTGTTCATCTTTCTCCACATCCTCGCCAGCATCTGCTGTCACCTGGGTTTTTGATCTTGGCCATTCTGACTGGTGGAAGGAGGAATCTCGGGGTCATTTTGATTTGCATTTCCCTGATCAGTAAGGATGCTGAACATGTCCTTAAGTGCTTCTCAGCCATTTGAGATTCTTCAGTTGAGAATTCTGTTTAGATTTCTATACTCCATTGATTGGGTTGTTTGGTGGTTTTTTTTTTTTTTTTTTTGTAGTTAGTTTCTTGAGTTCTTTATATATTTTCGATATGAGCCCTCTATCAGATGTGGGGTTAGTGAAGATTTTTTCCCAGTCTGTAGATTGCCGATTTGTTCTATTGACAGTGTCCTTTGCCTTACAGAAGCTGTCCAGTTTCATGAGGTTCCATTGATCAATTCTTGATCTTAAGAGTGTAAGCCACTGGAGTTCTGTTTAGGAAATTTCCCCCTGTGCCAATGAGTTTGATTCCTCAGAAAATTGGAAATATATCAACCTGAAGACACAGCAATACCACTCTTGGGCATAAACCCAAAAGATGCCCCACCATGTCACAGGGGCACTTGTTCCACTGTGTTCATATAGCGGCCTTGTTTGTGATAGCCAGAAGCTGTAAACAACCCAGATGTCCCATGACAGAAGAATGGACGCAGAAAATGTGGTACATTTACACAATGGAATACTACTCAGCTATTAAGAACTGAGTTTTGCAGACAAATGGATGGAACTAGAAAATACCATCCTGGGTGAGGTGACTCAGACCCAAAAGGACATGCATGGTATGTCCTCACTAATAAGTGAATGTTAGCCAAAAAAATGTACAGAATACCCAGGATACAATCCACAGAACTCAAAAAGGTTAACAAGGTGAAGGGCCCAAGTGAGGATGCCTCAATCCCACTTGGGAGGGAGAAGAAAGCAATCACAGGAGGGGGGAGGGAGGCAGGGAGGAACCTGAGTGGGAAAGGGGACAAGGGAGGGGAAGAGGGGAACAAGTTCAGGTATCAGGTGGGG
>CM052722.1:6010699-6029320 GCA_028551405.1 Uromys caudimaculatus
GGAATTACAGGTAAGAACCACACCTTATAAGAATCAGTCTTTCCTTTTAACCCATTAAAATTATTTTTAAAAATCCTAATGAAATGGACCACAGTAAACAATATATAATCTTAGTCATTTTTATCTTTTATGAAAAAGTTCACTCCTTTTGTTTTCTTTTTTTGTCTATCTATTTTTGGTCCTATGTAGCCCAGGCTGGCCTTGAATTTGTGAACCTGTTGTCTTAGCTTTCCAAATCCTCCACCACACCTGGTTGGCTTATAGAAAATTTCTAACATATGAAAGTGGTCAGACTAAGATAATATAATTATTATTGGGGGCTGGAGAGACAGCTCAGCAGTAGTAGTCTGTGATTCCAGCTCCAGGGGATATGACACTCTCAGACAAAAGTGCAGGCAGAACAACAATTACACAAAATAAAAATAAATTATTGTTAAAAAGATCAAGGTCTCCATTATTCTGCCTCAACTATTGTCTCTTACTTTCCATCTCCACTGACCTTTAGGATTGCTAGTAGGCAAATCTTGAGTATTATAAAACTTCATTTATACCTGGGCATGGTGGTGCACAACTTTTAATTCCAGCACTTGGGAGGCAGAGGCAGGTAGATCTCTGTGAGTTCTGAGTTCAAGGCCAGCCTGGTTTATAGATCAAGATCCAGGAGAAGCCAGGACTAAACAGAGAAACTCTGGAAAACCAAAAAACCAAAACAAACAAACAAAACCCACAAAACAAAACAAAGCCCCCAATAAATCTAATTAAAAACATTTCATTTAGGAATTATTTTGGAAACTATTTTAAAAAGAAAAAGGTTCTTTCTTGAAATATTACAGTATTGTCATATATAAAAAACAATTATATATCATAATCACCAACATGCCATTTGTCCCCAATATGACCTAAGTGATTTCTAAAGAAAATTTCTCCCTTAAGACTTTTATTTTTAAAGAGAGGGTCTCTCATTCCATAGCCCAGGCTGGCCTTGAATATGTTCTAATCCTCTTGCCTCATCCCCCTAAAGACTTTTGTTTTCTATCAGTAATTTAGTAACTATTTGCATAGTTTGGTCTTTAACTAGTCATTAAACTCTAGCATATCTTAAGATCAGGAAAATGGATCAAAGATTCCATCCAGGCAAAGACAGAGTGAGAAGGACTTCATAATTAAAGTTTAAGCCAAATACAGATGGGACAGTAAACTGGTAAAAGGCTAAATCAATTACAAATCTTAACACCACTGGTATCTTACCTGCTTGGCACAAGTTAGAAATTCATTCATGTGGAGTTAGTTTTACAGTGAGAGTGAAAGTAAAACTCAACTGGGTCAGAAAGGAAGTGAGCAAAGCCAGTGAAGAGTGTGTGTACTTTTAATACAAATATAGAGTAATAAGTGAACATTTCTATTAACAAGACATATATTGGAAAGAAAATTTCAATACAGAGTCAAAGTTGAACTCTAGAATCATTGAGAAATTTAACATTAAAAATTATTATCTACTATTAGAGATTTTAGAAACCAAAACAAAGTCTATATTACCGATGTCAAAGGATTCACGCCTTCTACACCTGGCTGACAAGCTTCTGCCACAGCACGAACATGGCCATAGCCAATGGCAGTCAGTAACAGTTTGGCTATTTTAAGAGCATTGAGGTAGGCACCCCTTCGAGTTTCCATATCTGCATTTGGTAGGAAGTTATTTCTGGTTAGCATACTCAGGACAAGGGGCAAACCACCACTTTTCAAGAAGTGAAACTGAAAATCAGAGGAGTCATCAGCTAGGGGTGCACCAGCAGGCATTAACAAGGCATAGACTACCTGAAAAGAAAAGAGGGAGAGGGAGAAGAAAAAGATTATATTAAGGGATTTAAGATATAACCTCCATTTCACTATCAAGACTGCTATGAAAATTAGCACTTCAAAACCACCTTATAATGATCTTATCTAGATTCTTCATAGCAGTACAATCAAAGATCAAATTTAAACAGCAAGAACTAAGTCCAAAATGAAAAACAAAAACAAAGAAACTAACCTCTGTTAGGTATAGCACTTGTGAGGCTGAAGGACCAAAGAAAAGTGAGTCAAGAGATGGACTAAGGCTGCTTTCTCCAAGTTTGGCATGGTCCAAACAAATAGCTCTTAGTTTTTCTATTGTTGTACTATCTGTAAAAGAGAGAGAGGCATAGTCTGAAATAAAACACAATTCATACCTACATCACTTCTAGCATTTTGAAGAGCATGAAATAGCCAACAATTCAGTTAAGCTTCTGTAATAAAGGACCATACTTGGGTTTATTTAAAAGTAAACAAATGAGAGAGAACCAAAACACCAACCAGAGCCTTTTAAACAGCCAGCCTAAACAAAACATAAGGGAACTTATCTCTCATCCAGCAGCCTCCAGTCAACATGCTCTCCATCCAGCTGCTAGAGACTGATTTAAAGAAGAAAAAAAAAAACCCAAAAAACCAAACCAAACAAACAAAAATCCCACTTCCAAAGGATGTGTAAATAACAGCAACAGTTTTTACCTCTAAATTTATTTCCTGCTTTATGCCATTCAGATTACCTAGTTTGTTTCAACCGAAAGATATCACAGTACTCAAGAAACTGAATCTTGGGGGGGGGGGCCCCCTCATGTGCGAGCCTGACACTGTGATGCAAACCTTTAATCTCAGTGTAGAGGCAGGCAGAGCTCTGTGAGTTTTAAATCAACCTGAACTTCCAGGATATTCAGGACTATATAAGTGATACACTGTCTCAGAAAACAAAACAAAAAGCAAAAACTTTGAATGAGGATGGAACCAAAAAGGTGTAGAAGCAAAGAAATGAGTTTAAGTGAAATGGTTCAGTAGGTAACTATCCTTACCAAACTGATAGATAACCTGAGTTCAATTCCCAGAACCTACAAAGTGCAAAGAGGAAACTGATTCCTGATGTAATCCTCTGACCTCTATACAAACACTGTGGTACCCACACAAAAAATGAATATATAAATGCAACAAATGTTTTAAAACAAAAGTTCAAGGTTATGAATGGTGGTGTATGCCTTAAGTCCCAGTACCCAGTAAAGGCAGGCAAATTTGAGTTCAAAGCTAACAAGGAATATTTGGCAAGACTCTGTCAAAAATAAATAAACCTTAGAAGCAAGCAATGAACAAATCACTTAATGGTTTTGGCTTAAAATTTATATATCTAGCAGGAGAGATGGCTCAGTGGTTAAGAGCACTGACTGCTCTTCTAAGAGGTCCTGAGTTCAAATCCCAGAAACCACATGGTGACTCACAACCACCTGTAATGGGATCTGATGCCCTTTTCTGGTGTGTCTGAAGACAGTGACAGTGTATTCACATATATTAAATAAATCCTTAAAAAAATTATATATCTGGAGTCTTAACCAAAGGATTGCCTTGTGATCATTCCAGCTCTTATACATATGTATAACTAAATTATTTCAGGTCCCTGATAATATATAAGCTTTTTATTATAAAATATAGACGTCAAAAAAACCTATCCATAAATTTGTCATCAATAGATGGCTACGGTATTGGGTTATTTACTTATTTTTGGCAAGATGAAGGACAATTTTATTAGAGCTTAAAAGAAAAACCTCTGGGCAGGTAAGCTGTAAAACTTCAGCAGCTGTCTGAAGGAGGGAAATGAAGGAGAAAGGAAAGTAATGCTTACATTTAAGCTGGCAAGGAAGTAAGACCTGTGGTAAACAAGAAACCACATGGCAGGAAGGGAAGCTTTAGAGAAAGAATAAGAAAGCCACAAGTACTTGGGGAAAGTCCAAGTGTTAAGAAAAGCGTGTTTAAAAAAGTAAAGGACAACTTATGCTTTTCTCAGCAATTCAGAAAGTGAGCAGGCTTCCAATCATATGGATTTACAGTTTGTAAGCGTCTGCCTTAGATTATTCTTTTTTCAAGTTTCTTTGACGGATACCCAGATCCAAGTAATTATATAAATTATAGCAATGCATTATTTTAAAAAGTAAATCCAGAAAAGCACAGTGGCACAAGCCTTTAATCCAAGCACTAAGAAGGTAGAGTCAAGTGGATCTCTGTGCATTCTAGGCCAGCAAAACCTACATAGTAAGACCCTGTCTCAGAGAGAAAGAGCAAGAGACAGACAGAAACAGAGAGAGCAAAACAGAGACAGACACACACACAGAGAGAGAGAGAGAGAGAGAGAGAGAGAGAGAGACACATACGGGGGGGGGGGAAGACAGACTATGAAAAGCTTAAAATAGACGACTTTGGCATATTTAAAAGTAATCTTTAAACTCCAGGAAGGAGGTAGCTCTTAGGAAAAACAACTCATTCTGTTTGGTAAAGAAATACATACTTTAATGTTCACTCTTTCAAATTTGGAAACTATAGCTTGATTTTAAACTGTTAAGTTAATCAATTAGTGTGTGTGTGTGTGTACATGTAAGCTGTGTAAATACACACATGACAAAGCTCACATGTAGAAGTCTGAGTACAACTTTATTTGTATATGCGTGCAACTCTGTTTATGTGCTTGTGCCATGGGCACCCAAATGGAGGTCAGAGTATAACTTGGAGGAATTCATTCTTTTTCCACCATGTGGGTCCCAGGGATCAAATTCAGGTCTTCGACGTTGTTGACAAGCCCTTTTACCTACTGAGCCATCTTACTGGCCCCAGGCAAACAGGTTCTGCAAATGGCCACGCTGCATTATTTTAGAATTTTGGGCCACATGGTCTCTGCTACTGAGCTCTCAGCCACTGATCATCAAAAATTTGCAAATATATAAATGAATGGGTATAGCTATAAGACAGCAAAAGTGGAAAGATTACAGAATTTCATAGAATCTGGTGTCAAAACAATTTTATTACATTTATTTGTAGGTGTGTATGTGTGAGTGAATGGCAAATGTATGGAGGTCAGAGAACAGCTGAAGGGACTCAGTTCTTTTCTACAGCTCATCAGATTTGCAGGCACACCTTTATCCATTGAGCCATCTCACAGTACTCCAAATAGATACTGTTCCAATTTTATTTTAGCCCTTGAAAAATTTAGACACTTTCTTTAGGTGTTGGGCTGTATAAAAATAAGTTGTTAGAAGATTTTTGGCTTACAGGCTAGTTTACCAACCAGATATATGGTTTACTTAGAAGAGGAATTTGTTAATATACCTTTTATTGTTAGTATGCATTATATCATCATTGAAAACATCTTACCTGGCGGCATAAGTTTCATAAGCACTCTTGCTCCATCTCTAAGAGGTGGCATATTTAGGCTACTCCCTAAGTCTGCAACTTGCCAAAGGAAAGAGATGTATCTGGGATGAAGTGACATTATCTAGAATATAAGACACAAATAATTAGCGGAAAATTTACTCCTAGGCTTCAAAAAAGGTCTTCTTAAAAGCTTATCTCCATGCTTTGCTCCTGTTACTTTTGTTATTCTTTCTCATCTCACCTGTACAAATTCTTTATGTTGCAGACCTAAAACATCATGAGCCACATTTGTGTTACCTTTCGACTGTTTTATTTTTCTCACCTGCATATAACTTAAGAGGACTCTGAACATAGTGAAACTGCCACCCTGCCACTACTAAATTTCTAACCAGTTTGTTCTTACACTGGAGTGGCTGGTGCTACTGCAGTCATTAAAGTTCTTATAATGTGAAAGCAGAGGTCAATAGGGATGTCAGTGTTTTCTTTGGATACAATGAGAAAGATTACAGCTATTTCCCTACATATAAAGTTTTTAAAGGATCCATTTTACAGAACAAATATGTAAGACGGTGGTAGCTTTCTAAATTTTTTTTCCTTCTTGCTCCAGCCCTGCTCGCTCTAGCTCAAAGATTTATTTATTTATTATATGTGAGTACACTGTTGCTGTCTTCAGACACACTAGAAGAGGGCATCAGATCTCAATATAGATGGTTGTGAGCCACCATGTGGCTGCTGGGAATTGAACTCAGGACCTCTGGAAGAGCAGTTAGTGCTCTTAACCTCTGAGCCATCTCTCCAGCCACCGCTTTCTAAATTTATGTATCAAAATGCTATAATTAAATTCTAATAGATTAATTATATGCAAATATAACCAAATAGTTATTAACTACAGGGAAGTTTTGGTTTAAATTTCAACTGAGTTACAATTATGTTTCAGAGGGCTTCATTGAAGTTGAAGAATAATTGTGTAGATATTTTACCTCATTAAACAGAGTTCAACAACAAGATCCTTGTTTAAGTATTGTCTATTCTCAACAAGTATAATGCCTTGCACAACTGAATATACTTACCACTCCAGGCAAACAGCTTTCCACTTCTGGATTGGGGCCATCACTGTAATGATTACCATGGTTTCCGGGAGATCCAGTTGAGGAATCAGAGGAGCTATCAGGACTTGAAGGCATATTGGAGCTTATTTGTGTAAGTTTAGCTGTAATTAGCTGAAAATGATATACATCAGAATCAAACAGAAGGAAAAAAACCAACAGAAAACAGGAAACTTGAAGCTACTGATATGTCAACAATTGAATTTAAAAAACTAGATGCTGGGGCTGGAGAGGTAGCTCAGTGATTAAGAGCACTAGCTGCTCTTGTAGGGGATCTGGGTTCCATTCCTAGCACGCACATATCAGTTGACAATTGTCTGTAACTCCAGTTCCAGGAGATCCAATGCCCTCTTCTGATTTTCAAGGGCACTAGGCACACACATGGTGCAGACATATGTGTATACAAAACAATCATATACATAAAATAATTAAACAAAAACTAGATGCTATTTTCAAAAATACATTCAAAATGTACTCTGTCATAACTACTTGCTTTGATATATTCTACGTGTTCCAATGCATGTCTGAATTAGTGTTATAGCCCTAGCATCTGACATTAAGATTTACATAACAAATATTCAACACTGAAATACAGGGTGAGGCTCTGTTTAAAAATTTTTCAGGGGGTAAATATACTTACTGATTTATCTTTTAGATTTAATTGTCCAATCAACTTTCTGTCATCTCCAGGATCAATAAGCTCACCACCCACAAAGAGTTCAATTTTTGTATGCGCTACATTGGCTTTAATGCGATTGAGTATACATCGTCGAACTGAACCAATGGTATCATTTGTATGAGACCAAACCTCCAAGTCATCTACTTGTCTGCCCTGGTTTGGAAATCGAACTATAAAAGAGAGGTGTTTACCACGGAAAGCTCTGGTGGGAAAAAAAACGGAAAATATTTTATTCAGTAAATCTCCAAATTTAGTTGCCAAGAAAAGAAGATGGAACTTTAACATTGAATATTTTATTATTAAATAAAAATGAATTGAAGATATTTTAGTGCCCTGAAAATAAAAATTCTTTATTCTTTTTTAACTATAAATACTCCAGCGTCCAAAACACAATGACTATATTCCACTGTTAGTACTTTTATGCCCACAGTCATATAAAATAATGTACTGACCTATAAGAAATTAATACAAATATCAGGCATGGTGCCTCATTCCAGAAATCCCAGCCATTGCTGAGGTAGAAGGATTGTGAATTTAAGGCCAGGATGAACAACTCCAAGCAACTATATCCAACCAGCCCCCAGTTAAGACAGACATAGTAGGAGCATTTCATTCACTTCTATACTTATAAAGACTAAATCACTAATCCTTGCTGGTTATAAATGTGCAAGATAAGATTTACCTTGAGAACTTGCTATGTAGACCAAGCTGCCCTCAACTGGGAGAGATTCACTGATCTCTGCCTGAGTGCTGAGATTAGAAGCATGCACTACTGCCCAGAATTGCCCAAAAACCCCCTCTTAACATCAAGTTATTCCAAAACTACATTATGTTGACATTTTATTTTGAAGGTATGATACAAAAAATACTAAATTATATCATCAAGGAACAACTTTAAGTATCATTTGAATTATTAAATGGTTAAGACCTTAAAAGAAATACAATTAAGCTATTTGAAAATATGTTTTAGCTACTTTGGTTACCTATCAAGTGAGTTTTTAAGAATTCAATTGAAGTACGTTTCAATCTGAGTATACTATTTTGTTGTTGTTTGTTTAAGGGTGCAGAGGAACCATGTTAGGTTCTTAGTACCTACGTGGCAGCTCATCTTACAGGGCTCAAGTATCTGTAACTCCAGTCCTAGGGGATCTAATGCTTGTTTCTGACCTCCAAAGGCACCAGACATGCATATGGAACACATACATACATGTAAGCAAACACTCATACACAGAAAATAAAACTAAATCTTAAAAAAGGGGAAAAAAGTAACTATGCACTGTTTTTTCAATATTTAGTAAGAGAATCTCACAATGGAGCCTTGGCTGAGCTAGAACTTATTATATTGACCAGGGAAGTCAGTCTCAAACTTGCAACAGTCCCCCCTGCCTAAGCCTCCTGAGTATTAGGCTAAAAGGCATGCTATAAGGTTTAACAGTATAAACAAGTATAAAAACTGAAACTGAAGGGATGTCTTAGTGGTTAAGTGTGTTTGGTATACAAGCATGAAGCATGAGAACCCAAGTACAAAACTCCAGCCCCTATATTAGCTTTTTAGCTAGAGCTGCTTGTAATTCTAAAAGCGTGCATGGCAAAAATAGGGTGATTGGTTAGGGACTGCTGTCTGTCTAGCTCCTAGCTTATTGAGAGAACAGTCTAAACGGAGTAATATGGCGGAGAGTGAAAGAATAGGACATCCAAAGTCTACTGCTGGCTTCCACAAAGGAGCGTGGTGGGTACACCTACACACATAAAAATGTGTATATAACACAGAATTATATTGAAACTTAGGGTTTATGAGGAGTCTCACTATATAAAGGGGGCTGCTACCAAACCTGAAGACCCAGATGGTCCCTGAGAACCAGATGACCCAAATGGTAAAAGAACTGACTCCTTCAAATTGTCCTCTGATCTCCATCCTTGCACCATGGCACATGCATGAACACACACAAAAACTAGTGTTTTTTATGTAAAAGGAAAATTAATAAAATAAAAACTGACATTGAAGAAATAAAAGGTCTATTATTTAAAAAAGATAACATGTTGGGCACATAATCTTTGCACAGGGGAAGCAGTGATAATCTAAGTTTAAGGCCATCCTAAACGCTATACAGTGAGAACATAATTAAGCAAAACAAAATAATCACAAACTTTTTTAAAAAGCTCTGACCTACTTCTCCTGTGAGTACTTTCTTCCCTAATAAACTATTTTACCACAAAAATAAGCAAACATTTCCATAAAATACTTATGTTTTTTAAAGGTCAAGCTAGTTTTTCTAAAAGATAAAATCTCTTTTCTTCTCTTTCCCTTGTACCCATTTTAAAATAGGGAAATGGGTTAGGAAAAAAAAATACCAAGCAACTAAAAATTAATCTGAGTTATCAGTTATTCACAAACCTTGACATAGGCAAAATTGTTCTTTCTTCATGATAATCACTGTCACATTCATTTATATATTCTCTTAGAACAGTTAATACTCGGACCATTCGAACAGCTTCCTGTCTTGCACAATTAATACTGTCTTTGTCACCATCCAAAACACACAACGTGTCATAAGAGGCTTTCAAACGATCAAAGCAAGACTGAATGAAGTCTTCATGGATCACCACCTACAAATATAATGGGCCAAATAAAGATAGAGATGAGAACACGTAACAATGTTGCTCTAAAACAATAATCATGTTTTAAGCAGATAGTTTATTATTTAAAGAGAAACTAATGTTAAATAAGGATAAATGAGATAAAGAAATTTAGAGGATATGTACTAGTTATGAAAAAAACCTCAGCAAAGTCTTTAGTATTTTAATACATAATAATCAATATTCAAAGTAACCCAGCCACTTCAAGATTATTATCAAGGCAAGATTCATTTAGATAGTATTCCGTATTTTATGTATGTATGTATGTATTTTGAAGCAAAGTGCCACTATATAGTCCAAACTGTAATTTTCCTACCCTAAGTTCTCAGATACTGAGCTCACAGGCATATACCCTCACACCCAGCTTTTATGTTTTCAGTAGCTGAAATAAAACAGTTGATTCTGAATTAAAGAGAAAAATCTTGTAAGGATTATAGTTCTATCAATTGGAATTCTAGCTTGTACAAGTTTTAATGCACACTGATCCTCACCTGATTGACCTGCAGCCTTGGACCAAGGTTTGTGTATATCTCTTTAAGGAGATCAATAGCTCGGCAGGCAATATCATCATTACTCTGAATTACAACCTACATTAAAAAAAATTAATGTTTCTCAAGAAATGTTTCATTGGGCATTTACATTCAAATCATATCCTTAGTTATTTTCAATACACTATTCAACAACATAATGGTTAAGTTAACTAAGTAAATGAGACAAAGAGATCAAAGAATAAATGCAACTTTTAAAATTTACTACAAATAAAATATGGTTTGACCAAAGTGTGAGGCTTTCAAGGAGGAATTTAAACTAGTTAGAAGAAAACAAGATGCTATTTGAATACAGATTAGTATAAAAATTCTCCCTTCTCTCAGTTCTATAATATTTACAATCCACACCTATTTACATTGGTGGTTTTCAAACTCTGTTCCACACTGTAGTGTTTAGAAGCCTGGAGACAATAAACAAAAATACACAGGCTTTCTATATTTAACTATGTTTACATTTTACATTATCATATAAAGTTTGATTATTGCTATTATCATTTTTGGAAGTCTGTATCTCACTCTGTATCTGTAGCCTCAGGTTGGCCTAGAACTCTACTTTTCAAATATGTGCCACCCACTCATTCTATCTTAAGTGCAAATATGGATTTAGAGAAGGGTTTGTAACATTAAAATATGTGCTGGAGACTGACCCCGGAGCTTAAGCTATGCTTAAGTATGTACTGCCTTTCAAGCCCTTTCACTGCTAATAAAACAAATAAATCAAATACCCTAAAACTCCAAGCTTTACTTATTTGAAAAGTGTTAAGTACTCCAATACCACATGAAACACCTTGGTATATGATTCGTAGACATCTAAAAGGTGTAAGTTAAAAACAGAAGCAGCTATACATAAAACCAACCTAAGTTTTAAAGATAGAAATATAAAATATCATAAAAGACACTTCAGCCTTCAATAGATCAACATTGTAATTTTCTAGATTTAAAAGAATGTTAAACAAGGCTAATAAGGAACACATAAATGCAAGATAACAATAAATCCCAGACTCCTGAGACAAGCATCAGAGAACACATTTGTAATTTATATGCCTCATTTTTAGTTAGTAATATATTCATACAACATCAGGTACAATGTTGACAGAGCTCCTATTTTTGACTTACCCTCCAAAGATAGTCTAATCCTATCAATTCCAAATCATCCATCATATAAGCTCTTCTTTTTGCTACTAGTTTTCCTTCTCGACAATTCACAGCTTTGAAGAATCTCTCAAAACATTTCATCCCATTTTCAGTTAATAGGGAAGGATCAAGCTGAAGCACATTACTTTCAAAGAAGTCCTTATTGATATCAGGATCTAAGTCTGGTTCGTCTCCCATTAATTTGGAATACCACTTAAAACAGGCTTCACGATCACAAAGATAAACTGCATTCTCTGCCAAGCACTTCCATATTTGTTTTGCCTGAGGAGCACACAGCCACAGCTGGCCATCCTTCAATAAAAATCTTAGAAAAACATAAAAAAATTAATTTATTTGACATTTATCCTGAAATTCCAGAAATACAACCTACCTGTTTATCTATGAAATAATACCTATACCACAATTATATATATTGAACTTGTTTCTCAGTTTTTATCTGAGTTCCAACACAACCAGAGCTACACAAAGAAAGCCTGTCTTGAAAATGAAAACCAAACTAAAACAAAGAAAAGAACAAAACAAAACAAGGAAAGAAAACCATTTTTCTCACACTGGTTATACTAAAACATTTTACTCTTGCTGATGAAATAGGAGGTAAAATATAAAGTATTTATTAGCACAGGCTAAAATAAAGGAAGTATTAAAAATAAGGTTCTTTTGCCTCTCTCTAGTTGAGCTGCTATTATTCGCAGATAAGTACTAACATAACCAGCTGGGGATATAACAGTTCTTCAATCCCAAACTTCAGTATGGCAAAGGGGTTTGCACCATTCTCTAGTTCTAGTAAGCTGAAGGGATACAAAACAGGTCATCAATAACCATAACTCACCAAGGCAACAAAATTATCAATGTGAGGAGACAGGTCCTTCTACTTAAGTGGTTAAAAAGCATCAACTTTAAACAAATGCCAATATTCTTAAAAGATGGGAGAGTTTTTCTCAAGTTAAAATCATACACTCTTATTTTCTCCCCAAAACAAAAGAGCTCAATAAAATAAAGTCAACAATTAAGGGGGGAAGACACAAAAATACTCTCTAGGACCTGTATCAGAGCAACTAATGCAATCAATTTTCACAACTACTCATACTTTGTACTTGTCTGACTTCTTAAGATGTACCCCTTGTTATAAACTTTTGAGAACAAGGGACTTTTCAAATCTTGAAAAGCATACTCACTAAAGCTGATTATCATGGACCAAATCTTTCAAGATTCCAATGTGGTTTAATGAAAATATGCATTTTCCTCATCCTTCTTAGAAAAAATGTTATTAATAACCTGATCAAACTGCCTTTCTTTGCCAGCCACTGTAGAACAAATTACTACTACAGGACTCAGACTGCTTTGATCCAAAAGAATTTTTCTCTCAATTGCTTAGTCCTGATGGTACTAATGATAGTATGGTTCTCCATCTGGTTTATATCAATGTAAATAACTTTGTCCTCTAGGGAGGGGGGATGGGGTGAAGAACTCTGGAAGGGAGGACCAGAAAGGGGGAGGGGGTCAACATTTGGAACGTAAATAATCTAAAAAATTGTCCTATAAAAGTAAACATTTCCAGCATAAAAAAATAAAATAGGAGAACTCTAACCTACAGCTTTAAAAAATGAGAAGAATTTTCCAATCCACTCACTAATCTTAAAGCATTCAGCAACAAAGGAAGCTGTGGCAAAGGGAAAAATCAACAAAAACAGCATAGTAAGTCAGTATACTCTACTAATTATATTAAACAAACCTAAGAAAGTTAAGCCGTTCTTGGACTTCTTGAACATGACTGTATCTACTTCCCAGTCTCACAGTTTGTGGGTCATAGTCTTCATTGTCTGCAAATTAAGAAGAAAAAAAAAGATGTATATATATGTGTGTGTGTATGTATGCATGTATGTGTGTGTGTGTGTATATATATATACATATATATATATGATCATACCACTGCTGATTTCAACCAAGTAACTTGTCAGTTAAAAAAAAAAATCATTGATCTTGTATCATTATATAAAGCAACTGCAAATCTACTAATAATTGGTACATTGATAATTGGTGCTTTCCAACCCATCTGATATCCTAATAAAACATACATTATATTATACAACCCAAAGGAAATGGCCTGTTAAATATGCTGCCAAAATTCTTTAAAACAATCCGTTTCCTCCTTCAAATACTCGGGCTATAAATTCTGGGAAAGAATATTAAAGAAGTGATACTATATCTGCCTAGTATTATCAATCAGAAGGCAGATCATATCACTCTATAGCAATCCTCATGATGCTTATTTTGATTACATAGTTGAAGCAGTTTCCTCTAGGCTTCTTCACTGTCAAGATGCTATTTTTGCCCCAATGATTTCAGCAGCCCTCCCTAATTCATTCCGTGTTCAATTCTTAACACTTTGGACACAGAGCTTTGAAATGGTCCAATGAGGGACTGGAGAGATGGCTCAGTGGTTAAGAGCACTGACTGCTTCCAGAGGACCTAGGTTCAAATCCTAGCATCCATATGTCAGCTCATATCTGTCTGTAACTCCACAGATATATAGGCAAAACACCAATGCACAGAAAATAATTAAAATGAAATACCTTTACAAAAAAAAGAAATAGTCCAATGAAACCCAAAGAAAAGTCAAGAAATAAGACACTAGCTTTGTAATACATGGGAAATGGTGGTGCATACCCTTAGTCTCAGCAATGGAGAGGCAGAGGCAGACAGATCTTTGTGAGTCTGAGTTCAGTTGGTCTATATAGTTGAGTTCCAGGCCAGGCAGGGATACATAGACCCTGTCTCAAAAACAAAACACCAAACAAATAAAAGCTGGTACTTTTACTGTAAATAGTCCCAACAATTCTTTGCTAGCAAATAAGAAAGACAACCATTCCTGACTTGTGTTGTCTATGTAGCAGGTATCCCATGGAGGAAATATATATGATCAATTCAGGAATCTTAGAAAATTGGTTGGCAGATAACCAACACAAAATCATTTTTCATTTTAAGTATCAAGTTGTGAGAGTCATTTTACAATTCAGTATGAAAAATTAAGTTGGGGTTGAAGAATTGATTCAGTGGTTAAGACTACTTGTTGCTCTTGTAGGAGCTGGGTTCATTTCCCAGCATAACACAGAGTGGCTCAAACTGTAACTCCACTTCCAGATCTGGTCCTCTTCTGACAGCTTCATGTACCACACATGTATATGGTGCACATATACATACCAGGAAAACATTCATTCACATATAATGAAATAAATTCATCAAAATCAAGTAAGTTCATCTGTTAATAAACTTTCATTTTTTTCAACACAAGGTTTCTCTGTGTAGCCCTGGTTGTCCTGGAACTCCCTGAGTAAACTAACAGAAATCTGCCTGCGTCTGCCTCCTGAGTGCAGAGATTAAAGGTGTGTGCTCCCACCTCAAGCAAATAAAACATATTTTAATCATCATCAACCTACCAATTTAAAGTCTTCATGTTTTTAAGAGAGTTGTGTAATTACCAGTCATGTAGTATACTACATTTTTCATATCAGAGATTATACAAATGATTTGTTTCCTCTTCATACACAACCCTTAGTATTATCTGAGGCATTTCATATATGTATAATTATGTAATAGTCTTTATCAGTGCTCCCCCAAATTAGCAAGTTTGGGGGATTCATGTGTACTGTAGCATGTTAATCTTTTGTTATGCTGAGCAATATTTTACTGCATGGACATATCATTTTTTATTATTTCTATTTTTGGCTTTTATAACAAGTTTACTATAAATGTTCATTTACAAGTTTTTATAAGTTTGTTTCCATTTTACTAGAGTACGGTCCATACTATGGAAAATTCTGTTTAATATCTAGAAGAACTGCTGATCTAAGTAGTAAATAAGCTCACAAAGAATGAAGATCTAATTTCTGAACAGTCTCACCAATACCAAGTGTTGTCCTATATATCACAATATACTCTTTCTTACCATGGTTTTGACTCACATTTTAAAAATCAATTGATGTTGGTCATCTTTTAAAGTTCTTACTAGCCACCTATAGTTTCTCCGAAGAAATTTCAACCTGTTCCATATTCAGCTCTGAGTGGGTGATGTAGCATAATGCACTTATACAGTATTTTTGGTCCTCAATGAGACTGGGATCACAGAAGGGCTCATTTTGCCTTCTAGGTGGAAACTTGTTTGCTGTACCATTTTACTTGGTTAAGAGGGAGCTACTACCCTTTTAGATGTTCTTCACCCATCTCTTTGTAGACAATTTACTTGGCATAGAATGTTCTGGTTTCTTCAAATATAACCAACTGCGGAAACTGCCTCTATGGCTTCTCTCCACCCTTTAGGCACAATATCTGTGTCACTAGATAGCAATCAGAGGCAGGACAGCACCCAGTTTTTCCAAAAATGATCTCTCTGACTTATCAATATGTGCAGGGGTGAAAATAGGGCCATTAATTTCCCTTGGTAAGGACCACTGGAGCCACTTGTGGTGGGGCAACTAGGACCCTAATGCTAGCTTATAATGTTTGGAGTTAAGTTTCAACTTACATAGATACTGAGTAGGCAGGGTAATGAAGTCACATCTGCATATTTAAGAGAGCATCTGTAACAAAGAACTGTAGGAAGGCTAGAAGCTTGCTGTGCAAGAAGCCAAGTACAGTCCTAGACTAGGAGCTGTGGGGAAGGGGACTACTCCATAGTCAAACTAGTCCAGAATAGTTTCCTCATAGTGAAGTTGACTATAGAGACAAATGAACAAGTTGTGGCTTAACTGCTAGTTCTGAGATTGAGATTTTCATATTTGTTATAACTCCTTATAACAATTTCTAGGCACATTAAAATTATTTTTGTATTTTTATCCAGTTAAATGTTTTGTTTTTTTTTTGGTCAAGGTCCACTGAATCTTTTATTTTCCTATATATGAGTTTATATTTTATTTATTCAATATAGTTACTTTTATTATTTTGTTCTAGTTTTGGCCAATAAACATCAAATCCTTCATTCTTTCGACATAAACTTGATTCTTTGATCACTTTCATACTTTTCCCAGTAAGAAGTCCTTGTTTCTTCTAACCATTTGACTGATACACATTCCCACCCAAGCTGAAGATGCTTGTGGTAATGAAATATGAACAGAACATACACTTAATGCTGATGCAATGGTTGCCTATAATTCAGATTATCAGTGAACTATGGAAGTCTGATGTTATTCTAACCGTCTCATTTATAGTAAGATTCACACAACAACATCACTATGCATAAGCAACAAATTCTGTAATTTACTGCACAATTGCAAATTCAAAAATGTTGGCAGACATTACTATCACAGAATTAACTTAATGTGAGTTTAATAGGATTTTAGTAGCTTTAAAAATTACCTCTTGTCCATATTGAAATATCTAGACTAGTGTTCACTACAACAGTGCTATTACAGTGAAATAGTATACAGATTAAGACAAAGAGATGTGTGGTACCAATGAATTCAGATCAAACTATAAAAGAAAAGTCCAGTGCTTACTATGTGCCAGATATAGTTTTAGCATAAGTAACTTGGTCAAGGTCATAAAAAATACTATGTTTGAGTCAGTCATATATGAGGTTTAGATAATAATGTATGTGCAAACTGACACCTATTCACATGCAGAAATAGACAATATAAGAAAAAGGAAAAAGAAAAAAGGCTTGAAAAATTCAAGCATTCTTGTGACCATGAAACTAAGATAAGGCAGTAATTCGTGTAGAATTTGCCTCAAATGGAGTAGAAAACCTTAGTGAGGCTGAACTAAATAAACTATACATATACCACCTACTAAATACCCACAAGCACAGCCCCCAATTTTTGATGATGAAATCTAAGTACATAAAAATCAGCAGGAAAATATACATATAGCCTATATGACACTTACCTTGGGGCAAAGTCTATATGGTATTTAAAAAGTCTCTGTATCACCAAAAAAATCATAGAAAAAAGACTGATGAATTAAATCCCATGTTTGAGTGTCTATGTACAGAGCTTATAACCTTTCTATTTCTCTGATTTTGGTTTTCTTTGGCATAGAACACACACCACATGGTTGTATATTTATATGGTCTTCAATGTTCTATCATGGTGACGAGAAACAATTTAAGACTAAAATGATTAAAGATCACTATTTGGTGCTCCTCAGTTGCCTAATGCTTTTAACTATTTATCTGGCACCTCATCTAGGAGGACTTACCTGGCCCAAAGGGGATAAATCTAACAGCAGAGTCAACAAAATCAGGACTATCTGGATTTGTTTTTTAATTGTTTATCTGAATTTTTAGTATTAAAACAAAAGTTTGGTGATTTATAAGCACTATGAATTTACTTCAATGTCAAGTCCATTCTACTGAAAGTGTTACAAATCTTCATTTTTAATATACACACTGCAAATTCTATAACATAGCAAATGAATGTATAGTATAGGAATCATGTATAATTCAGCCTGTAACACTGAAACTATATTATAAAGTTCTCTATGGTCATGGGGACAAACCAGAACATTAGGAGGTGGATTTTCTTTTAGGAATGCTGGGCTATAAACATGACATAAGAGAGGAGAGTGTGTACTAAGTAAAGATATTCTGACATGCTATTTAGAAGTCAAAATATGTTGACATAAGGCTTCACTTCACATATGGAAGACACTTAAGAAGACTTACAGAAAACAAAAGTTTTCTTAAAAGGTGATGTAGTAATAAAACAAATCAAGCACATATCTTAAAAGGTCATAAGAAATTCTTAATGCTGACTGGTAGAGTTCCAAGAAGAGGCAAAAAAGAAACCAAATTTAACTGTGAAAGTCAATCACTGAGTAAAAAACATTTAACTATATACGTATACATATATATGTATATATACATACATATATACATATATATGTGTGTGTGTGTATATATGTATGTATGTATATATATGAGAGAATATATTAGGATCTTAACTCACAAAGTAAGAATTCATAAAATCAACTGGTTTGAGTTCCCCTGAGTTTTGCAGGCAAATGGATGGAACTAGAAAATATCATCCTGGGTGAGGTGACTCAGACCCAAAAAGGACATGCATGGTATGTCCTCACTAATAAGTGAATATTAGCCAAAACAATGTACAGAATACCCAGGATACAATCCACAGAACTCAAAAAGGTTAACAAGGTGAAGGGCCCAAGTGAGGATGCCTCAATCCCACTTGGGAGGGAGAAGAAAGCAATCACAGGAGGGGGGAGGGAGGCAGGGAGGAACCTGAGTGGGAAAGGGGACAAGGGAGGGGAAGAGGGGAACAAGTTCAGGTATCAGGTGGGG